>JBBPKJ010000021.1:0-87755 GCA_038089195.1 Brasilioporus rufonigricans | reverse complement strand
GGGGGGGGGGGGGGGGGGGGGGGGGGGGGGGGAGCATGGGGGTGGGAGTGGGAGTGGGGACAGCGATGGGGACGTGGAGGGCGAGAGTGACGATGAGGACGAGGGCGAGAGCGAGTCTGCCGATGCTGATCGCGTGCTGGGAAGGGGGAGCACCGGGGACGGACCTGATGCGCGGCGTATCGTCGAGATGGACAAGCGCGTCGGGGAGCTGGAGAAGCTCGTCGGGTCCGTGAGTGCGACGCTGGACGAGGTGAGCGCGCCATCTGGTTTGGCGACGTAGCTAGGTCTGGCCCTGGACTGACGTGCGTCGCTGTATAGACTACCCCGCTCACGCCGCCGCTGCTGCCGATGCTCATGCGGCTCAACAACCAGCTCACGTTGCTGACGCAACCGCGGCACATCGACTCCGTCTCGAGACGGCTCAAGCTGCTCCTCTCGGATTTGGAGCGCGTGTCCGCGAGTCAGATGCAGAAGCGGCAGCAGGCCACTGGTGGTGGCGGAGGCACGAGCGGGAGCGCGGGGACTCAGGACGCGGTCCTGCCCCTGCTCTCGCGCCTCGCGCCGTCGTTGCCTCACATTCCTCATATTCTGACACGGTTGAGGACGCTTTCGGCCCTGCACGGATCTGCTTCCGAGTTCCAGAGCACGATGGCAACTCTCGAAGAGGATCAGAGGCGGACGAGAGAGACACTCGAGGCACTCAATGGCGCGGTTGCGGACGTCGAGGCCAGCCTACAAGCAAATCGCACTACGGTAGCTGGCAACGTGAGGAGCCTGGAGGAGAGAGTTGAACAAGTATTAAGCAGGTTAGAGGCAGTCGCCAAGTAGACGAAGCTGTACTCGGACTAGCGACATTACCCCCAACACTAGCCATACATGAACAGCGAGACGGTACGAAACGTGTCCGAAAACTCTTAGCCAAACCCGTTCAAACTTCGACGCCATGCTCTTCCAGATACTCCTTTGCGTGTTGCTTTGCCGGGTCAGACACGCGGGGATCTATCAAAGGAATGGTCAGAGACACGGGGGGGTATAGGGTGTCCATGACGCACTATGCAGGGCGGCCTTGTAGCCCGCAAGTACGCGTGTCTGGTGCTCTTCGTCACTATGGTCAGGGTGTCTCTCCAGAATCCCAGCGGCCTGGAGCACCTCTTCAGCGTGCTGCTTGGCCTCTTGAGAAGCATGCGGGTCTAGGTAGAAAGAAAACAAAAAATCGTTGAGCCAAATCGCACAAGAGCGAAACGAAAGACGTACTGCTCAGGGTCGCCTTGTAGCCAGCGAGCACCCGCGGCCCGGGAGACGATTCTTCGGACGCGGGCGGTGCACGCTGCGCTCGTGAAGGCCCCTCGACGGATTCTACGTCTTTACCCATCTCCTTGAGTCGCTCCATGGCGCGCTCCCGTGCCTCTTCGGACACGTTGGGATTGTGAATGGCGGCCTTGAGACCGGCTGCGACGCGGGACGGCTCTTTGGGGTGTTCTGCTCGCCGAACCCGTGTGAGAGAGCAGTCACGCAGAAGTCAAATACGTACCAGTCATTGTGGACGATGAAAGAGAGCGAGAAGAGGTGAACCCCCTGTTATATACCTTCGCTTCGAGATAGGGGGTGTAGTCCCCTTGGTCATGATGTCACATTTCAATTGGTCACGTGGTCGCAGCAGAAATATCCCGTGATACCATTGCACAAAACGATCAACCTACACGTCTACGCGTCTCTGTAGGCGACTCGGGTTTCATGCCAATCATTCGTTCTACCGCAGCCTGCTCCGCGTTCGACGCCATCAGTACCAGAACAGCTGCCAGAGACCGCTAGAACCTCACCTGAGCCTGATCCCAATTCATGGTCTCGTCGTCGTCGTCATCCTCCTCCTTTTCCTCGTTCCCAGCTCCCAGCCCCCATCCACCAGTGTTCGCGTGCTGTGATTCCAGCTGCGCAGACGGGATCCTCGGATTACGATACTCCATCGCACCCACACGCGGAGTCTCGTTGCCCTCGTTCCCGCCCTCGTCCTTGGTGTCTGCGTCTGCATCGTCCGCCAGCACGTTCCCGCTCCCCGCGCCCGCGCTCAGAATCATCCGCTTCACGTCATCCCCTCCGATGCGGCCCCGTCGGTCCCGTGGGATACCGGCGGATAAGAAGCTCGGCGTGGCAGCGCGCGCCATCAGGCCTCGCGTGTACGAGTGACGTGGTACATGGTGAGGCGCACATGTTCGAGCGTGATGTTGGCTTTGTGAGAAGAGCCGGAGCAGGTCTGCGATGGCCGCTTCGCCCACGCTCGGTTCGACGTCTGGTGTGCGGAGGGAAAGCGTTGGCGAAGGTGGACGCACGCGTCGCTCAGAGGTGAGTACGAGTAACCTGCTCATGCTCAGAACATAGCATCGTCATGGGATGGGACATACGTACATTTGTTGTAGCCTTGGCTGACGGTAGGAGCCCAATCTGACGAGGGTCTCCTTGCATTGCGTTGGTGAGAGTAGATTATGCAGCCGGCCATGTAACGGTACAACAACACGATCGCGGAATGCGCAGAGTGCGACGCTCCGAACGTCGATGGTCGGCGAGAGGGCCGCATGCGAGCCGACAGCTGTTCCAGCATTGGCGCTCTGACGTGTCGGGGAGCTACCGCGGTGTTGTTTCACAGTGCGATGCAGTGATGTCAGTAGTGGGTCAGTTTGCAATGGCAGGAGGACCTAAATTACGATTGTCGTGTCAAGTAATAGGATAGTCAGCAGATCACACTCACCCCTTCGATATATGGCAGTATATGGTCCCAGAAAAAGGACCACAGTTCAACTAAGCGACTCGGCAGTAATTCATCTGACAAGCAAGCCATTTTGGCGTTTATAGTGACCATCCCCGCCCCAATCAGTTCTCGTGCGTCTGTCGCAAGAGTCGTCAAAGCCCTTGATGGCGACGCTGCCAGGACTGTCTGGATATGCCGTCTTACGAGAGCGTTCAGGTCCTCTCTTGAGAGCGGTCAGCGTGACGGGGCAAGAACCTGATGCAGAATCTCACATCGGTACACGTAACGGCTCCTCATTGAACAGAGGTAGAACATGCACATGCAGCGTGCCCCAGGGATTGTCTTTATCAGATGCTGTCGCACCGCTTAGGGCACTGATTCCATGATTATGCGATGTGCCAGGGACAAGCGTGGCCGTCGAAGGCGAGGTAGATGGCGGCAACGTGAGCGTGGATGCCGATGCGTTGGATGCAAGCGACGTCGTGATTGCAGGATTGAGACCTGCGAGTGTGCCCAGTCGATGCATCTCTCGGGTGACGAGCTTGGCGTCGTAGGTACGCGCCGAGGGCTGCGAGTGGTAATGAGCGATCGAGACGGGACTACGGTGGGCGTGTTAACTCCGCCTGAACCCACCTTGGTCGGTGATGTGTGACCCTTGCTCACGGCGCTCGAAGAAGCCGCAGACGTCATACTCGGTATTAATATATCCTTGCGCGACGTGACCTCTGACCAAGAATGAGAATGAGACTGCGCTTTAGGATCGAGATGGGTGCGAAGATGGGGACGGGTTGAGGGCGATGTCTTGAGGCTGTTGGTGGCAGTGTTGGAAGGAAAGAAGCCAAGTCGCCCTTGTGTTTGGTGATGGGACAGCTGATGCGGCGAACTTGACAAACCAGGGTCAGAGATGATGGTGTTGGTGTTATGACGTCCAAGCAGCGCCGCAGGATCAAAATCTAGGCTATCATCAGCACACAAGTCTAGGGACGAGCCGCCGTGCGGACGGTGATGGCAAAGACGGAACGAGACAAACCGGGAAAGGGCCTAGTGCGGGGCAAGGCGGCTCGGGGTCGCGGTGTTGCGTCATCGGAGGACGCTGTGCGACGGTGATCGCTGCGACCTTGCCCGATCCCGTCCGAGCCGCCTGGTACATGACTGTCCCTTTGGTCGCTGATGCCAGCGTCGACCGATACGCGAGCGGTCGGGGATGATGGCTCGTTGTCGTACGTCCATCTACCGAGACCAAGGAACATTTCTGGACCAAGGATCAAGTGGCCAAGGAAATACGTGGCCGAGTGGGAGGAGAGACATGTCAATAATAACAAGTCACAGACCTTTGAATCAAACAACCGTGACGAGTGTGGGTACTTGACCGACGTTTATAGCTGCTGCCAACGCCAACCTTGACGACGTCGGCGACGATGGGAAGGTATAGACCCCAATGTCAGTGGCTGTGCAAAACAAACGCATGGACGGTCCATTGTAGTCCAAGCCAAATGGACGTTACAGACCATTACCGCGTCGCTGTAAATTCCGTTCTCGTGTGACATCGATATGCCATCGCTCTCCGACCGCATCGACCATCTCGCAACGACCGCCAAGGCGATATGCGCGTCGGCAGCTGCCATCCAAGACGATCCGGGTTCCACCGCAATCCCATTCACCCACGCCGTTCTCGATACGGCTCTCGGTGATCTCATCCGCGACATCGATGCTTCTGAACTCGGCCTTTTCACGCTCGTACCTGGCCCAGATGCAGATGTACGCAAGCAGCCGGACAACGGCGCGCGTCGGGGCGAGATCTCTCGCGTCGAATTCCCTGGCGCCACGCCGCTCAGAAAGCAACCTCCCAGACGAGAGAACATGTTCCGGACCAAAGAGTATGAACCCGAGGTGTATGCACATGCTGCGCTCAAGTACTTGGATCGATAGTACGTGCTCTGTTAATTCTGCTTTTCAATGTGTTGTAATCTGCTCTCAGCCAGTCCATACGCCGGATGCCGCGTGCTCGCTCCCAGGCGGTGGCAATTGTCGAACAGCTCGAGGAAACACGAGAGAATACCAAGAAACTGAACGAGACCCTACAAGAGGTTTGTCGCGTGTTTTACAAGCAAACAAAGACTGATCGCCATGTATATGTAGTTGACTAACGCAGGAGCGACTTCCGAGGCTACTCCTCCCATCAATAGCGTTGCTGAGGAGGAGCGTCGAATCACTGATCTTCAGAACCGTCTCACAGAGCTACGAAGCCAGGTACGATGAATCCTTCAAGTCAGTGATTAACCTGATCCTCGACGCACACAGAAAGAAGCCATCCTCCGATCCAACGAGCCTAAATCTGTCTCGAAGCCAAAAGCAGTTCCCAAACCCATTCCTAAACGGTCGCCATCGCCATCTCCGGAACCAGAGAATCACGAAGACGCATTTTGGTCGACTCCGGCTACATCCGGACGCACGCTACGATTCACTGATAGGCTTCTAGAAGAAGAACCTGACTTTGCCGCGTTGTCTGCCACGTCGTTTGATAGCCCAGGACCTGCGCCTCCAAAATCAGTGCTTGCACGTTTGACTGCCGGTAGCCCGACGAAGAAGGGTTTGGATACCTTGTCAGAGAGTGACATGCTTGGCGGGCCTCAGGCGCGTGAAGGCGAAGGCGAAGATTCCGAGGAAGAGGATTTGCATGAGCAATCTAGTCTACTTGAGGTTCAACTAGATCCTGAACACGACCCCGATACCTCAGCTCCCGGTGTCCTGGAGGAAGAAGCCGAAGAAAATCTGGATGAAGAAGATACTATTATACTCCCAAAGGCGCCTCTCTTGGACTCAGACAATCTACTGCCATCCTCGACTGTGGATAGCCAACAATTGACACTCCCTCCCACGGCCGGGATCCAGTCATGTTCAAACTCTTCATCAAAAGTACACAAGGTTCGCCTCACTCCAGAGCTAGAAAGTATTGTGGCAAGTGTCGTTCATTTCTTTCCGGCGCTGCCCACTAAAATGCACTGTAGGCTCGAATATGGAGTAATGTCGGTGATATCTTACTCCCTGGTAGAGGCGAGGAGAAGCCGCCTCGAGCGAAAGAGACCCTGTACGCACATACGACCTCTTGTACCGCTTGTCCAGTATTAACCCCGTATACAATATTCACCTCTTCCAGTGCCCTTATCGAGTCGATGGCCATTCGGTCGCCTTCTCCCAGCTCTCCCGCGTCTTCAATCTCTTCTATCGCTTCTGCAACTACTGGTCCAACACATCACCAAGTGAACACCGCTCAGCTGCTCCACGCGCTTCTCACGGCGCCCAATTATGCTATGCCTTTAAATCAACTGAAAGCGGCTATTGGAAGCACGAGGGCACTGTATGCTTGCGTAGCGAAGAAGCTCATTCGAATTGACAGAGGCAGTGGGGAACAAATCGTCTTGTTCGATGCAAGCGCTTGAAGCTGGCACTACAAGTCCCTAGTGGTAGCGTGACTCCGGCTCGAACTTGGCAGGACGCACCGCGCGAATTGAACGTGTTAACATGATTGTCACACTCCACCGTCCCACAGTATGACGCTTCTGCTGTTAAGTAATGATTGTGGAAGAGCAAGGACTGGAGGCCCCCTTGCGCTGCGCGGGTCCCCCAGCGAATACGGACAAGGGCCAGTAGGGAAAAATGTCAAGGATTACTGACACCCCATCCGTCGATAGCGACATTCTGATGAGTTTTCTTACTATGGGACGTGAATCCCGGGGGAACCTTTTGGTGCGCAATATTGTCTCCTACTCCAGCCAGCCGGGAGTGCTTAGCGGCTGTTGCAACTCGTGTCGCGGACTGCGCATCTTCGATTTGTGAAAATTTATTATAAAACGAAGGATAGTTATCATGCTCCGGATGATGCGGGGTCTTGATTGGTCCTTGTCTTGTTGGGTGATTTGTCCACTCGGTGTGTATACGAGTCTATTCACAAATCCATGTACAAGTAATCGACGATCGACTCTAGGACATGAGTTGTGGGTCCTGTACGATTCCAGTACTGAGACGCATTTTGGTGCAAGCCTATTAATGTAGGGCAACATGGCAGATGGCAGGGGGTTCATCGTGCACTCCGGGCTGACCTGTATTTAAGCAGTGACACCACTGCTCTTGCTCTCCGACGAAATCCCAGAGCTTGCCGCTCTTCCCAGATGGTACAGTACCGTTTTGGCTCAGCCAGTGTCACACGCGACATTTCTTATTCGCCAACTGGGCTACTCGTTTTGCTACGAAGAGGACTGCGGTCGACCCACCCCTATTTACGATGGGCGCTCAGCGGAACGTTCAGCTGGCTGTAGCAATCGGTATCAACTGTGGCGTACGCCAGGTGATCACGGCGAGGCAATCTTCTCAGGCTCATGTCATAGAACTCGGGCCAGCGCTGCTAAAATCCAGTGTCAACGCCCCAGCCCGTTACCAGATCGCCACTATTCCAAGAACGGAATGTCTTGGGATCTGGTCGAGAGCAAGTCTCAGGTGTAAAATTCACTGCAGATGTGAACGTTCACATTCCCCGGCACCATCGGGCATATATAGCCTCAACCTCGGCCACAATTAGCATACGACCACCAGCTTCTTCAGGCGCTCATCACCAGCTTCAGGCTCAGAGTCCTCCTGGACTACACATGTCTGCAGGGTCCTTCTTACCGTCTAGGTCATTCCCGATTGATATGCCCACTGAGTATTCGTGGTGTCTACCATTTAGTTAGTTAGCAAACGATCTGATCCAGTATGTTAGTAGGAAAACGGTGACAGTGATTCATGTTTGGCTGTGAATGTGAAGATTCGCTTTCGGGGGCAACGCATCCGGGCTGCCACCGAACGCGTGTTTCATACCACAACTTAAACTCCGCATACGTCTTCGATTTGACGTGCCTTATCAGCATCCTCATCATGCATCACAACGAGGTCCTGTAAGTCGACCTCAGCTCATCCGTTCCTTTGGTTCCCAACCTCACTGGCAGTTTGAGCCAATCGATCGCTATTTAATGACAACCGGCCAGTTTACCAGTCGATAGCTAGCCCTCGCAGGTGTAGAAGCGATTCTCGACAGCGTAGAGCCACTATCCACGGGACTGAGAGTGACTCAAAGTCATGGACTCAAACTTCCACAACTCCAAGGTTTGTTTGGAATCTCATGTCATGTCCACCGATACTGAGGTCGACATGTCAAGCACCCTCGTGTTCAGTGTAATATTATCTTCATCGGAGAAACAGGAACGGGAAAGAGCTCTGTTATCAACCTTCTTCTCAAGACCGGTCCTTTTGCTCCTGTCTCCAACGATTCCCAGCCTTGCACACAAACTACCACCCATTACGAGACTACGTTCAATGGTACCAAGTATAAGCTATGGGATACCCGTGGTCTCGGTGAAGCCCGCGGCTTCTTTCGAGTCCTTTTCGGGGGAAATTCGGAAAAAGACCTGAAAAAGTTCCTCAAGGAGAGACACTGCAGACAGGAGATCGACCTCCTCGTATTTTGCATTCGCGGATCCAGGGCAACCGAGGCATCAAAGGATTATTATAAGAAGTTTTGTGCCACCACACGTAGACTGGCGGCTCCGATAGCTGTCGTGGTCACTCAATTGGAGAAGGAGAAGGATATGGAGGATTGGTGGAACAGAAATTCTACTCGCCTCAGTGGGCTCGAGATGGAATTCAATGACCATGTTTGCATCACTACCCTTTCAGGTCATTCCCGACTAGCCGAATCCAGGGAGAAGCTCGTCGAAATGATCACGAGAAATCGTCGCTGGGAAGCGGAAGGTAGTGGGTTTTATTTTGGATCGCCGGTTCAGAAATCTACCGCCACTTCTACACCACCACGCAAGGCAGGAATGTGGAGTCGAATGTTCGGGGCGACGGGCAAGGCCAGCGCTAATGACGGGGGTCTTATTCGTCACTCGAGTAGCTATCCGGCCAACTCCCCGCCTTCAATAACAGATTCGAGTTATCATACAGCCGATTCTCCTGCTGAGTCGACGCTACCAAGCCCAGTTGTCGAACCTCCGACTCCTCGCAGCGCGGCTACTTCTATAAAAGTGCCACTTATCAATACAGAGATACCGAGAGCCAGCGATCGACCACAGCCTCCTAGCGAAGATACTTCCAGCACGGGATCTTCCGCGCAATCGATGTTTCATCCCGGGTACGTGATTATTACCCACCTCAAGCACCTGACTTACGGAACGCAAGTAGTTCTCTCACTAGCTGTACTTCGCACTCTGACGTGTACCTGGAATCTTGCACGGAAGAAAATGAAGGTCTGTCCTCTAAGTTCCTTGCAGGGATGGGCGCATCATCCACCCTTGTTATAGACTCTCCGAGAGAACTATCCTTCAAACTTTCGACTACCGCTGTTAGGAGGAAGCAATCTTGGGCTAGCCGGAATGGTGCCTTTGGAGATGTATGGGAGTGCGACTTGATCTCGGGAGAATCCTTTCGCGCGGTAGGGTGAATTTGATTTCATTATTTTAAGTCCTCGCTAACTAATGCGATCAGGTCGCAGTGAAAGCAGTGAGAATCAACACGAATAATAATGGCTACGAAGACCTGAGGTCTCACGGAAAGGTAACTTTAGAGTCTCTGATCCCCTGGGATGCGCATCGACCATTCATTCCACCCGTTCGTTTCAGAAACTCCGCAGAGAATTGAAAGTTTGGGTAAGACTACGGCACAAGAACATCGTCCCACTGCTCGGGGTGGTGTCTGGCTTCGGACCCCTGCCAAGCGCAGTCAGTCCGTGGTTTCGCAAGGGATCCCTATCCTGTTATCTGGCGCACCACCAGGCGTCGAAGTCTGAAAAACACCGCTTGGTGTGTTTAAATTGTGGCTCAGACCGACATACACTTAATGACTTTGCGGCAGCTTGGGGATATTGCAGTTGGTCTGAACTATCGTATGTATTAACTTCATGGCCGGGCTTGCGACAGTTTCTGATCACGTCTCTTAGTCCACGGCAAAGGCGTCATTCATGGTGACCTCCATAGCGTAGGCCTCGTCACTAAAATGTTGTCTAGGAAGGGTCATTGATTATACATCCATAGGATAATGTTCTGATTGACGACGATGGGGCAGCTTGCATTACGGATTTTGGTCTCTCTTTCATCAGTGATTTTGTAGGGACGTCATACCTAAAATCTGGCATCTGTGGCGGCGTGCATTTCGCAGATCCCGCACTGTTCAAACGAGCATATACTTCACAGGACAACGTATTTTATCCTACAAAGCCTTGTGATATCTATTCGTTTGGCGGACTCATACTCCATGTTTGTAAATCTGTTTCATGGGAGACACTACGTCTGATGTTCCATTAATAGGTCTTGTCTGGGAAGAAACCATACGACGGGATTCCTTCACCTACCCTTATCATGACAGTCATGAACGGCGAACGGCCCCAAATACCGACTCACGAGACACATATCACTCATTGGCACAGGTCGTTGATCCGAATGTGTTGGGATCCTGAAGAGTGCAAACGGCCACCGGCAGACGATCTTATGAGGAGGTTCGATAGGCAGTAATGTCCACATCTGATAGCCTCTGCTAGGTGCTGGCTTGTGGACACATTTCTATTTTACCTTTCCGTCTTCTCGGCTGTGCCAGGAGCCTAGTGGTATTCATTTATCGCATCCTCCTTTTCTTCAGTCATTATCCCTTTATCATTTATTACCTGCTGGTGCTTGACGCAGATTCAGATTCCAAACTTGGCATCGTCCTTGCATGCGTACTGCGACTGTATCAATTACCCCATAGTTTCGAGCTAGTTTGCTCATATAATACAATAGTTTACATAGCACTGATCGATATCGCATCACCCGCGAAGATGCACGCGCCATGCTTACCATACAGTACCAACCCTTGTGTCCAATAACGACCAAGAAGTTAAACCTCGGTAAACACCAGTGTCGAATGGACTGATGACTTAGGTGAAAGTGGTTGCCGTTCCCCACGGTTTCGTTCTTAGTATCATCAATGCCATTGACTGTAAAAGTTTGGTTCAGTAAACCCTCCCAGTCCCGGGATAACTCTGTCATAATGGTTTGTTTCAGTAACCAGTGCATCCACTGGACTCGGTCGTGCGGTAACCGAACACGCATTGCAACAAGGAGACAACGTCGTTGCGACGCTGCGTCAACCGGAAGTACTTTCAGATCTCCTGCCAAAGTATTCTTCACAGCTCCTCGTCCTCTCGTTAGACGTCAGAGATCCGGAACGAATTCGTGCGGCATTTAGGGATGCGATAGAGAGGTTCGGACGCGTTGACGTCGTGCTCAATAATGCAGGGATCTGCATCACCAGCGAAGCGGAAGGCATGAGGGAAGAGCGCGGGAGAGAGTTATTCGAAGTGCTCTTTTGGGGGGCTGCAAATGTTTCAAAGGAAGCTGTCAAGGTTTTCAGAGAACGCAACGATCCTCCCGGTGGCCGTTTGCTGCAGATTTCTTCTCGAACAGCCTTGCAGGTCTTACCCGGCGCTGCACACCATGCTGCTGCGTACGTGGGTAATTCACTAGGGTACACATATGGACTAACTTTCCTAAAGCAAAGCAGGTAATAGATGATCGAATTTGGGCAGAGATGTTACTGACAGAAGGACGTAAGCGCTGGAATGTCTCTCTGAAGGCTTGGCCGCCGAACTTGACCCCGCCTGGCATATCAAGGTTCGCCTCGTCTCGCCGAGAGAGGACACTTGTAACACCATCTTAGATATCTGTCATCCAACCCGCACTCTTTCGGACAAACAGTGTGTGGAGTACCGCTGTCGATCCCATCCATCCCGCGTACAGCGACCCTGACTTGCCGTCGAGAAGGCCCCAGAGACTATACCCGGGTAAACTGGCTGCAAGCATACACGATGGAGATCCGAAGAAATTTGCGCAAGCGATGTACCGACTGGCGTCCATGGACGATCCACCTTTTTACCTCCCATTGCATCGGGTAGCTGTCGAAGCGGCAAAAGCGAGGGGAGAGAAGTTAATCCAAACTGCGGAAGAGTATGCCAATTGGTCTGAAGATATTTACTACCGCGTCGACCAGAATTAGTACGTTCATGGTGTGATACTGCATTTAGCCAGACTTGGAGAGTCTGGGATGTGTGTCGTTTGTGCACAAGGCACATGACTTGTCCTATCAACTCCGGGGATCCGCGGCGTACGTGTTACCTCCTCCCAGCACATGATCGATGATCAATCACTGAGAAGAATACAGATACTTGATCTTGCTTTGTGTTCACTGTCTCTGTAGCTGTTCGTTCTGTAACTATATGTCCTCGTTTCATTTTCATTCAACCCCCAAGGTATGGTTCGGTATGTGACTCGTGGAGCCAGTGACGCCAACAGGTCCTTATTCCACGCCCACAGTTACAGGAGCTTCGACCGGTTTCGGGCGTCTGGTAACTGAACGTGCACTCGAGAATGGTGACATTGTGGTTGCGACACTTCGAAAACCCACCATGATATCAGATCTTTCGGCTCGAAATCACGCTTCGCAACTTCTCGTCCTCCAGTTGGATGTCTCAGACTCAGCAGCTATCACCGCTGCATTCAAACAAGCCATCGCCTCGTTCAACCGAGTTGATGTGGTCTTCAACAACGCAGGCTTCTATGGAGTTGGGGAGGTGGAGAGTTTTTCGGATACGAACTCTCGTGCCATGTTCGACACCGTATTCTGGGGAGCGAGCAACGTGATGAAGGAAGCTATTGGATGCTTCAGGGACATCAATCGTCCGATGGGTGGTCAGTTGTTGAACGTATCGTCTCGCACTGCGCTCGTACCACAGCCAGGGAGTACTCTGTATGGCGCTGCGTAAGTGGGGATAATCTGGATCGTACACTCGATTGACGCCCTATCATTACCGTACAACACGCATAGGAAAGCTGGCAAGTCCGGTTGCGCTTCTACCTAACAAACTCAGCTCACCTATGATCAGCTCTGGAGACCCTTACAGAGGGATACGCAGTAGAACTGGACCCAAAATGGAACATCAGGGTTGGTGTGGTATATGCAAAGGCGCGTCAAGAAGATCTGATCGGAATTCTTCAGCTTGTCGTCCTCGAACCTGGACTTTTCCGCACTTCTGCCGTCGCTAATTGCATTATCGAGCCGCCTTTGCCTGCCTATGCCTCAAACCCTTCCCTTCCGTCGATGAAATACCGTGCCCTCTACCCCGGAATCGAGAAGACGCACTTTGACGGAGACCCAGGGAAGTTTGCTGATCTGGTTTGTCGGCTCGTGAGGATGGACAGTCTACCCTCGTTTGTACGACTACCCGTGCACCGCGTAGCGTTGGACTCGGCAAGGAAGAAGGGGGAGATGCTTGTCGAGGCGGCAGAGAAGCTGGCAGGATGGTCGGATGACCTTTACTTGGATGAGCCATGATTGCATGATACACTTGAGTTACGGTAGAGTTCTCCCTGTAGAGAGGGGTCCTTTCCTAATTAGTATGGCAAACCACTTGGGGTCAAAGCTGTGTAAACAAACGTGTGACGCCCCTACTAGCTTGGCCACTCACAATATGCCAAGCTCCTCGCCATCTGCCGCGGCAGATTCTTTAGCAGCCGCCTTCGCGGACGACGACCGCGTTCATTTCTCGAAGGAGACAGGGACATGGAGATTCGAGCAAGAAGACGGGACAGAATTCGAATATGACACCACCAAATCACAATGGGCACCTGTGGTCAGTGAAACGCCGCATCTCACACCTTTGAAGCGTCGTTCAAGCTCACTCCTTTCACATAGGTTGACGAGGACCTCATGCGGAAGCAACAGGCCGCTTATTCCGTCGTCGGCGTCGATGAAGAGGTACGGTTGCCCGACGTCCAATGTCCGTTTCGCAACATACATATTCGTATCTCTCTCTCCCATACCAGACGCCTGCAGCGCCCGTTTTAAAGCGCTCCAACAAGAAGCGGAAGGAGCCCGAGGACTACACGTCGGCGACGCCGCCCGCGGGTCCGTCCACCAAACGCGGGAAGAACGAGGAGACGAAGCAGCCTCGTTCCAAGAACACAGCCATCTATATCACGAACCTTCCTCTCGATGCGGAGGCCGACGAGATCGTGGAGCGGTTTGGCAAGTTCGGCGTGATCGAGGAGGACGACGAGGGCGAGCCCAAGGTGAAGCTGTACGCGACGGAGGAAGGGACGTTCAGCGGGGAAGCGTTGGTGGTGTATTTCAAGGAGGAGAGCGTGACCCTCGCGGTCAACTTGCTCGACGAAGCGGAGCTGAGAGTGGGAGACGCGTCGACGATTATGAAGGTGCAGAAAGCCGAGTTCAAGCATAAACACACGGGGACGGGGACGGGGACGGGGACGAACGGAGACTCGCAACCACGGAGAACGGTCGACAAGAAGAAAGCGACGCGACGGATCGGTAAAATGCAGAAGTAAGTCGTGACTTTCGTATCGTCTCGATGGCTCGTGGACCTTGCGTACAGAAAACTGCAGGAATGGGACGACGAAGATGGCTTTGGTCCTGCGAAGACTGAAGAGGACGAAATGAATATAGCCAACAGGAACAGCAGGGTCGTTGTATTGAAACACATGTTTTCTTTGCAAGAGCTGGACGAAGACGCATCTCTACTTCTCGACCTCAAGGAGGACGTCCGCGATGAGTGCTCAACACTAGGAGAAGTTACGAACGTGGTGTTATATGATGTAGGAGTCTTTGCTAACCGCACGATTCCCATCGTTCACGTCGTTGCACTTATAGAAGGAGCCGGAAGGCGTCATGACAGTGAAATTCCGAGATCCTTTGAGCGCTCAGGCATGCGTGTTGGTAGGTCCTCACAATTGGTTGCATCTGTCCCCATTGATCAAACATTTCGACAGAAAATGAATGGGCGATTCTTTGCCGGGAGGCGTATCGAAGCCTCTCTCTATGTTGGAAAACAGCGATTCAAGCGAAGTGGTGTCGGGGATGACGTCGAAGGGGATACCGACGAAGCCGAAAAGAAGCGTCTGGACAACTTTGCGACTTGGCTCATGACCGAAGAAGAGTAGGAACTTGCAGTGTGTATCTCCTCTGCATCTAAGTACCATCATTTACCATGGACAAACCTGCACCGAGTTTTATCACTAAACCTGCCAAACGAAGGATGCTCCAAGCCAGATTGAATATTGTCCAAATAGGTATCGTAGTAGTCTGAGATCCACAGGATTTGCAGGGCATGTTCGATGAGGGAGGGTTACCGTACGAAGGAATAAAGTGGCTGTCAATCAGATTTTCAGGAGGTCGCCGTTGGATCGACTAAACCGGATGCTCTAACTTCGGGATCAGCAGATGGTTGCTCGGATCATACGCCCGGAACAGAGTGTGGGCGTCCAAGGTAGAGTCGTCCTGGTCGAATCTCCGAGCGAGACGGTTTCTGCGAGATCACAGGCCACCACCGTAACAGCGTCACGGTTGACTCCCACCGTGCCTTTGCGTTGAGTTATCGAACCTCATCTCATACATACACCGGTCATAATCGACGTGGTCATGTGCAACGCAGTGCCGCAGAACAACAATCAAGATGCAAGGTGGCCAACTCCGAGTCTGTCCTCGAGCACCTGCAACGTACCCATTCAGTTATGCGGTCGAACGAATGATGGCAAAGACTGAATGATATCTGCATTCAAATTATCTCGTGTGGAAAGCAGGACGAGTAAATTGTCCAAAGAACATCCTGGGAAGAGGGGTAAAATTAGGGTATGATAGGGTATAAAGCGAGCGATTTCAGGTAGCAAAATGGTAGATGGCAGGAGAATGAGCGTAGGACGAGAAAATGGTCTAGGGGTCATGACAAATTTCGTAAGACGAGGAAAGAATGGACACGGTGAGCGGGCTTGTTGGAACATGCAAATGTTGATGCCGTGCAATCAAGAATGAGGTGTCACTACATCACGATCATCGATGCGCGATCACTTCCCCATCGTGCTGTACCTTCCCATAAGCATTGTGAGCTTCTCCGTGGACACTCTCCGGCGGCGCACCATCGATTGATCCTGGAGAGCTGACCACAAGCTCTGGGAGAACGGGCGGTTCGCTGGATATGGCATGACGAGATTCTTCATCGTCTCTTGTTTCAGCGGAATAGGCAGATGAAACGCGAGGAACACCATTGGAAACCTCCGTGGAAGGCTTTGGGGTTGCAAGAGTGGCGGAAAACCGCTTGACGGACGGTGACGTCGGCCTGCTCTGTCCCACAGCTACGGTCTCTATGTGAGGGGGGGGCGGATCAGGGAAATCCCAAGCACGGGGAACAAGGGCAACAGGCAAGAGCCAGGTTGCAGTGCAGACGACACCTTTGCCTTCATCTGCCCTCTTGATCATACTCCATTCGCTCCTAACGAACTGAGAAATGTAGCGAATGAATGGGAGGATCTCGCGTACACCCTCGTTAAGGAGTGAGAGAGCTGTCAACAAGTTGAGGAGCGAAGAGGCTGGGTCCTCGGCTGCTTCCAAGTAGGCGATGGTTGGAGGAGGGAGACAGATCTCGAAACCCCACCAATCTGTGGTTGGAAGGACATTAGCGGGTTAAACAAGGTGGGCTGAATGAGCCTGACATGTAAGCACAGATATTCTGTCTGTAGGCACAACGACACCCTTGTGGTCAGGGACTATGGCCTTGCCCGTAGCGAATCCCAACGACATGAGCTGCGGCGTGATTTGTTCGATGCCTTCTATCACCGTCTCGGCGGTAGGAACTGCACCGGCAAAGAGTCCCTGAGCTGTGACTGGTGCACCGAAACCCATGTTAGGAGCCGTGAGAAGGTCGATGAGGTGGACATCGGCTAGGATGGTGGACACAGTTGACATAGAAGCTGTTGCAACGGATGCAAGGCGAGTGAAATATTGCTCGTGAACGTCCCTGTCTGGCATGTCGAGGCAGACAGCATGAATGGGGACGTTGACGTTTTTTGCGGCGTCATTGGGATGCGCGGGAAGTGACCTAAGATGAGTGATCACCCTGGCTGCCATCTTTGGATCCAGAAGCTGGGACTTGACACGAGCTACGTCAGATTTGGAAACAGACCTCGTCTTGTTCAATTTTGGGTCCGGAGGGGTGTTATGGTCGCCGATGATGACAGAGTGAACGATGGCTGCAGACTCCTTTGCGCGCTTTTCAGATGAAGCAACGGACCCAACGGTGAAGACGGAAAATGCACGACTAGTCTTGGACCTTTTCTCTGAAGTCTTTGGAACAACCTGAGTCTTGCTCTGCTTCGCGTCGGAGCGAAGGAAGGAGAAGGAGGGGAAGGAAAAGCGACGGGGATCTTTACCGGTCAAGTTTGTGCCTGGTGGAGAATAGGGCAAGGCAGACTGGCTCTGGCTGTGCATGGGGCGGTCGCTGTGCGTGGATTCTGTGTGGACCGAGGGAGTAGAGCCCTGAGCGTTTGCTGGAGAGGGAGGGGCAAGGGATGCAGCGTCAGGAAGAGGAATGGGGTTGGACTGTGCAGGGGTCTGAGCCTGGGACGCGTCTACCGGTGGACCTTGTATAGTGGGGGTGGAGTCTATAGTAGGCATAGACGCAAAGGAGACTCTGGCCTCGGCCTGGTGGGTGAGCTGCGAGGGAGGGTCAGACACGGGAGCATCCTGGACCGGGGTGGACTCGATGTTGATGTCAGCGGGGACATTGTCTTGCTTCTCGCCGTCCACAGGGGACTTTGGCTGCTTCTGAGGGGACTTGAAGAAGGCGAGCATGCGGGAGGGAGAAAGAAGAGGGAGAGGTGCCACGAAGGAGGGGCGAAAAAGCAGGCCCTAGTTTTTATACGTAGGGGCTCTCGCTTGTTCGTGAGAAAGAGAGAGACTCGCCTGGACGAACTCGATCGAGCCGTCTGCCAGCTCGCCCGCTGACGAGCTCCGCGTGGACGGTTCCCTCGCCCATCTTCCCCGCCAACCCTTCCGTCTTTGGCTCCCATCAATCTCAGACGCATCAGGGGCTTAGCCATTCTCAAACCGACAACCCCTCCTCGGGGGGTGTCCCGTGAGATCGCCATTCTTCCCTCTGTCGCCCGTGTTGTAGCACTCCGGCCTGCACTCGCCATACATGGTGCCTCCCATCTCGTGCACAACTCGAATTCTGCCCATGCACCAGAATCTATCACATCCATCGCCATCATCAGAGTATGTTCTCTAGACCCTCGACAAGACCGTTAACTGGATCCGTCCTCGCTTGTTATGCCGTCGGAATGATGCAATGGCCGCTGCCAGATATGACCAGGATCGCCTTGGTGTCGTCTTCCGTACCACCCCCCGTCAAAGCGATATCATGATCGTCGCCGGAACACTCACGAACAAAATGGCTCCCGCGTTGAGCAATGTCTACGATCAAATGCCAGAGCGCTGAGGCCCTCCTTTATGGTATGCTTCAGCTTCAGCGAAAAATGAGGAGAAACGGAAAGAGTGTATTGTGGTCAATACCCATCACTCTGCTTGTCTGTTCTATTTCATGTCTCGCAAATAACTCAGGTTCATGAGCGGAAAGGGCAGACATAAAAGGCGAGTTGTACCAGAGTGAATGATAAATATAAAGGAGTGTAAGGACACCAATTGGGTGGATATGAGACCAAACTAGACTATGTACCTATACAAAGAGAGTGAGGCTAGTCCAATGAGTCAAGGAAGCATAGAAAAGAATGTAGAGTAGCTTACCTCTAGTCGAGTAGATATGTACATTCATTATACAGACCTATACAGAGTCTGTGAGTCTGTGAGTCTCTACAGCTCTGTACAGCTTTGTAATGTTAGGTACATACATAGATGTATTGTTTTGCTGATGCTGATGCATCACCCAAGAGTTGGCAGGCTGAGGGGTGTGACAAGATAAGCAACTCCCCTAGGCACTGCCTAAGTTCATCAGTCACCATTTTCAGAATTCTCCCTGCAACTGAACATTCACATTGAATAAATAACATCATCTTCATACTGCTGTCATAGTAATGCTCAAATCCTCTCTCTATCATAAAGGAGTAGTATCAAACAGGCTGCCTTGAGGCATAAACTCACCAGTGGAGTAGAAGTGCTAAACCTTGATTAGGCTATAGGTAAGAAGATGATTGAACAAAGATAGCACTTCAAGCAGTGGATCCAATCATAGGCTTTTGAAGATAATGAGAAAGTATTGTGAGGTTGGAATTGCTCAGTAGAGGTATAAGCTAGGAACTGTAAGGACCTCAGTAGATGTCAAGCTACTGAGGGGATAAACTAGGGAATAGTGTGAACTATGTGCGCTCTAAGCTTATCTAATAACTACCATAAAAGGAAAGCTAAAGTGTGCTGGTCAAGTTTACAACAGAAAGCATGAGAGAAGTCATTATGCTGTAGGAAGAAGATAGCAAAGTCATACATGGTACAATATCTGTACCTGTACAATGTAGACAGACTACAAGAATGTAAGTCATCAGCAAAATAGTCAATTTTCTACAGATAGGTCCCCCACTACATGTTTTGCTGATGAACAATTAATGGCCATAGAGGCCAATATGGTGTTGAAAAGTGTACAACAAAGAACAAGACAAGAGCAAGAGTAAGTATATTTTGTGAAGGAAAGTACTTGTAGACTTGATTAACCAAATACTAATATATTATATGATTATCAATCAGCAATACCAGGAGCAAACGAAGTTATGTTCCCAGCTATATAATTTCATCCTGTTTGTCGTGTAGGCTAGTCTTCAAATTGATTGAAAATTCCTTGCTGGTTGATGTAGTATCATTTGTACTACCATCCACACTCAGCCATGCTCGACTGCTTGCAACTTTGGGATGTAGATGATGACCCCTCCTCAGGGGGTGCTTTGTGGGAACGCCAGTCACTTCCGAATCTTCACCCGCTCGACTCCTCCAGCAAGTAGCGTTCATGTCGCTCGCCATGCTCAGGACACCAGGTCCGTGTCATGCCGGCTCTAAACGTGTTTCCTCACTTTTTCTCTCAGTTGCCCGTGCTGCAGCACTCCGGCCTGCACTCGCCGTACATAATATCTCACTCAACTGCCTCGTAGCCTCTCGTTCCGTGCACACCTCGGATTCTGCTCGTGCACCGGAACCAATACCCACTTCTACTACTTCTCCGACAGAACCTATCACGTCCCTTGCCATCCGCGGCTCAAATCAACACAGTCTCGAAACACCCAACAACAAGGCCGGTACGTATCCTCTATCACCACCTCCATTCCCGTCCTTCACTTTGCTCGCCTCGTAAGAGTATGTTCTCTCGACCCTCGACAAAATCGTCAATTGGGGTCGTCAGAGCTCGATGTGGCCGATGACGTTTGGTCTCGCTTGCTGTGCCGTTGAAATGATGCACATGGCCGCTGCCAGATATGACCAGGATCGCCTTGGTGTCGTCTTCCGTGCCAGTCCCCGTCAAAGCGATATCATGATCGTTGCCGGAACACTCACGAACAAAATGGCTCCCGCCTTGAGAAAAGTCTACGACCAAATGCCAGAGCCGAGATGGGTCATCTCCATGGGTTCGTGCGCAAACGGTGGTGGTTACTATCACTACTCCTATGCCGTCGTCAGAGGCTGTGATCGTATGTTACCTTTCCTTCTTTGACCACCACCTCACTCCAGTCTCCGCAGGCATTGTCCCTGTCGACATCTATGTCCCTGGGTGTCCCCCTACCGCCGAGGCCCTCCTCTATGGCATGCTTCAGCTTCAGCGAAAAATGAGGAGAAACAGGAAGAGTGTATTGTGGTCAGTATCCCATCCCTCTCCTCGTTTGTTGTACTTCATATTTCGTAGGTACCGCAAATAATTCAGCTTCGCGAAGGGAGTGCAAATATGGAACGTTCGTTGAACATAGACTAGTATCAACACTGTATATGCGCTTGCCGTGTTTGCTTGATCCACTTTCCTTTTTCCTTGCGCGTCCCATTTACTCAGCAGTGCAAGGTCTGAGCGGTCGATCATGCTGTTTGTTCAAAGGTACGACTGGGATCTAATACCCCGATCATGACGGGCTCTCAAAACATGATGGTGGCCACGGTGCCAAATGAGCTTGGACAGTCGTCAAAGGAATATGATGTATTTTAACCTGAGTCATGTCGTGTCCGGTGAGTACGACGCAGAGAACGAAGATCAATGCCATGTCTGCATGACATTTCCTTTGCTTCTTATTTTGAACGTCTGCCACTTGCTGGTTGAGTGTAGTTATACGTTCCGAAGAGGTGAGCAAGCATCTAAATATTGGCAGGCACACTGATCAAGTTGAATTTCCAAGCACGTGATGTGACGCGTACAATGAGAGTCATACGGTGTCATTCAATCGTTATTCCCAAGCACGCTACCCTCCCATCCTTTCACCGTGCACGCTGATGCCTAATCTTTCCGCTGATCCACGATGAACAATTGCAGAGCAGGTCTTTACAGTTTCGCATCAACTATGACATGGCTACACGAGACAGGCATGGCCTCCCCGCCTTTGCTCGTGGTGTTGGGGTTGACCCTCCCCGACTCCCGCATCCTGAGCGGGATTGCGAGCATCGGGCTGACGCTCGCCAACATAGCCATCATCTTGCCTCATTTACGACAACCCATACTTGATAGCATGCAAACCCTCGGGGGTGCACTGGCTCGCGATCAAAGCACCAAAGAAGAGATAAACTTGTCACTGGACGAGTCTAATGCCACGCAGAAAGGCGACCTACCTGCGGAAGGCCAAGTCCTGGCCTCAGGATCGCTGAGCAAGAGAGAACACCACAGCCCTCTCCCCATCTGCAGCGCAGCTGTCGAGTCCGTACGCTCCCAGAAGATGGGGTCTCTGGGGAGCCCGGACGTCGAATCCTCAGTCGCGCCACAGACTACACTGCCATCACCAGCCGGGAAGACAGATGATAGCCAAATTCTTTCCCAAACCCCTCCCTCCCTGGGTGCGGACTCGAGTGAGAGGCACGTTGGTTCCAGCCATCTGTTCGTGCGGAAAGGCAGGGATGTCCTGTACATTCCGCTTCCTGTCCCGGACGCAGATGAAGTCGCCTTCTTCAATATGGAAGACGATATCTTGTCCGATAGCGATCCCGGAGAAGAATGGCCAGTCGCTAGTTGTGGGAAACACACTGTTCCTGAAGATCGTTTTGTAATAGAAGACTATGGATCAACAGCCGGGGAGGCATGTATCCTCAGCGTGTTCCCTCTGCCGATGCTGATGGTGAAATAGGATAATGACCAAGACAGTGAGCTTGTTGCTGTCGACCCTCCAAGTATACAAAGTGGCGTCGAATTGCGCGGAGGCTCCATCAATGTGGCAATGGTATGTCGCCCTTTGCATCTGTAGGCCCACGAAGAAACTTGATGGCGCTTGTGGTCAGCCTGTTGCAGACGAGAAAGTAACGTCTCCCCCAACAAGTGGTACAATTCAAGGTCATCATATTCCCTTGGTGGATCTCCTGAATTGCCTCCCTGCTCATGGGCCCACCGTCCGAAGTGCGCTGGCAAAACACCCATTAATTGCAGCGAGAGAAGCTGTAAGTACTTGTTGCTGTTGTCTCCCTCACGATACTTCTGGCATCGTTGTTATCTAGCCTGGGAAACGCCGCCCTGAAAGTCTGGAGTTCATTCCTCAGTCCGTCATCAGACGGTATACCTCTGCGCCAATGGCATCAGCAGAACGCTGCCCTGGGCACCGTGCCTTCAATTCTGGACATGACCACCAGGTTTTGCCAGCACCACCACTCATTTTCGTTCACAACCCCGAAATACTGCTACAAGGGACTAGGCCACGGGCTAACTACGCCACACTGGAAGGGTACTGGGGTGCTTCACTCCTCACTCCGACGAGGCGATTAACGGGAGGGCAAACCTTCGCCGGCGAGAATGTCCCAGTCCAGGAACCCGTTGAGCAGGAGTCAGCATCACTACTAGAACCCCTAACGGTACATGAAATAACACCGCCCCAAAAACGTCCGGCTCATAGACGCCGACTCGGTGTCCTCGCTCGTGCTGCCCTCCGTGATCGCAGATCTGCCGTGCGGAGATGCGGAGATGACGAAAACGATGAAACTTCCACATCTGACAGTGACTCGGATTTCGACAACGATTCTCAATTTTCTGGCGGATCCTCTGCATATGAAAGCATGCTCCCTCACGTGCTCGGAGCCGACCTCATTGCTGCTATCGATGCCAACAGCGAGTCGGAATTGAACCTTTTCGGGCTCAAAAAGACAAAGCTTACTCCACTAAACGTGCACGAGGATTTCCTCATTTCTGAAGATTCTGCGGCGGACATCAGTATGGTCATGCACGTGTCGTCTAATGACGATGCTTCCGACGGCGAACTCGAGGTCCCTACGACTTTCCGTTCTCTCACCTACGAGGACATACAACAATGGGCTACTGGGGTTGTTCAAAAGTGCGTGAGGCAAGTTTGCCGCAATCACGTGGCCGCAGAGCCATCATCGCCATCGCAAGCTTCGGATGTCTGCGCAGAGAGGCCGTCTGGCCCAGGGGCATCCCAGTGTCCTTTGTCTGGGTTGCATTGCAGACTCGGAGGAGCTACATTGACCGAGGTCCCTGTGTTGAGGACCAAGGAAGGATCGGTCTCCCTCCCGCCCACGTCTACGCTACAAAGTCGGAAACCATTCCAAGTTCGCAACTTGCGCGACATTCCCGAGTTTATACCTCGCCAACGACATGTCTCGACGATGACGGGGCGCGTAGAGGACCCTCTGAGGCCCAGTACGAGGTCTACCATGGATGCTACTCGAGACGCCGTTGCTCGTGTGATTGCAAGAATGGAAAATCAGGCAGGATTTAACACTCCTCGTGGGCACGGAGGGGAAACGGATGGTCGACACGGCTGGCAGACGGCAAGGTGCGCTAAGGTGTGCCTAGTGAGGCATTGACGCTGAGTTGGGTTCTTTTTCGTCGATTTGTTTACGAGGCTCGCGAGGCTTTGCATGTCGTGTTGTGATTTCTACTATAGCGCTAGATTTGTTGTACTTGATCATGAATCGAGCTAGTCGTCCTAGTGAGCTGGGGGTGCATCGAGTCCGACGAGGTGGTGGACTCGACACTGGACAAACACTCCTGATAGTATGGGACATGTCTGCTAATAATAGGTGGTGGGCATTAGCATCACCTTGGCAATCACTCTGCATTGGAAGTCGATGATTGGACGGGACGGAAAGAACGTTTCACGGATCTCACCGATAGTAAACTGTCCAGGCTCGTTCCAGCTTGCTTCTGGACGCACAATCACACATGTGTTTCAGTGGTCGATCTTACCGGTCACCTTGACCATATATCACGGTAATTGACGTGTATAAAAGTAGCGAAGTGGTTCCACTTGTGCGAGGAGAGCGGCACTTGTTTGATGGGTGGTTTGCGACAAGGCCTGGGAACTACGTTTCAACATACACTGTGTGCTTCTCTGCCTCGCGATCGCGTGGAGCCTGGGCCTGGGCCATGACTCAATATTGCCACAGGCTGGCAAGGGGTCGGATTTCCGATTGGTGGCGGGGCAGTACCGATTTTGTAGGAATACCATCACGGCGATCCTGATGGAGTGGCGACTTCGACAATACAGCAGGCCTCGTATACGTGGTACGGTGGCTAAGGCGCCACTGCTGCCGGGTGAGATTCTATCTCAGGCTCTGGCCTTGATCGCCCACAAGTGCTACTATTGCTCCCGAATGTCAAAGTAGAGAGTATGTATTGGGGTTACCGGCAGTTCAGACACTCTGGGTATACTGGGGGAACAGGAAGGGTTTATACCTGGAGGACATTGGTTTCACATGCGGGTTGCATGATTTAACTCCTTGGACCAACTCAAGACCTCGGCGACTTATCGGCGACGGAAGGGCCATGGGAAAACAATGCTGGAATTGAACATAGTTGGGATATGGTGGCATCGCCAAAGCATCGCCCAGACGTGCAGTAAGACAGCCTAGCCAACAACTTGTCATCGTTCTCCGCAGTGTCTTTGTACTACTACCAGTGTTCGCTGCAAGCATCGCCAACAACCCCCGTTGCGCCTTCCTCGGGCAGTAACTCCCCTGCCAGGTCCAATTTGGTGTCGGTTGATCAGCCTTGCCTTGTTGCCATCTTCGCTTTTCTTTTTTGCTTGCTTGCCCTCGAGGCCTTCTCAAGGCCTAGGTTATCTCCGGCCAATTGATTTTGGTGATGGCCACGCTTTCAACGATTCACCCCATACGACAAGATTCAACAGTCTCCCCGAATCTCCACTTCAACATCTTCCCGCACGGACTTGCCATTTCAGATCTCGATTTCAAGGACAACAGATATCCCTCCCTCTCCCTCTCTTCCAGACCAACGCACGGACCTTCCATGATTCTCACTTCGGGTGATACCCTTACTCGGGACGATCCCAATCTCATTCCCGCTGATACCCAAAGACTGCCGTCGGCGGCTTTGGACCTCTCACGCTCCCAGTTACTCACGGCGGACCCTACAAACGACACACGAGCCTTCAACGACGAAAAACATGACATGTCACGTCCCTCGGACACCGACGGACCCCTCCCATCAACTGCGGCCTCTTACCCCCTCCCGGGAAGCGCTCGCCGCTTTGTCGAACGACCCAGCTTCGATGACAACAACAATCAAAGCAACGGAGTCACCACACCGTTGCTCAACGGCTCCAACTTCGTCGACTCCAAGCTGTTCAACGACTCTTTCAAGCCCTTTGGGGAATCACTTACACAGCCTCCCCCGTCACCGCCAGCCGGCGCTCGTGACATACCATCCTCCTCCTTCTATCCCGCCGCCATGCGTCAGTCCGCGTATCCTCTCGCCGACGGAGCTGCGGTTTCCAGGATGTCTTCCGCGAACGGCTTATCATCGAGACCGTACAGTCCTACATTGGCTATTCCAATATCATCGAACCCCCGGGTCTATCCCCAGCACCCCACTTACATTACGCCCGCTGCAGCCGCGCCTGACCCGATCAATCCAATCCTCTCGCCGAACCCTCCACAACCACAGGAAGAAATATGTGTCGAGTGCGCGATGAGAGACCAAGATATGGCTGATGTGGTCGTTGTCGGTCCCGGTATATGGGATAGGGAAAGCGATGTACTTTACGAAGAATTGTTGAGAAGAGAAGAGTCAGAAGAAGCCGCCGGAATCTTGTCTTCCGAGTGTTCTTCTAGACCCCGCGCCAGAGGTGGACGTCTCACAGAGCAAAACTTGAAATTGTGGGGTACGATGGTAAGTGCTTTTTTGGTGTTTCATCGTCGAAAGGGTACTGATATACTGTCGTTTTAGACGCCCAAGGAGCCCACGTCGAGGCAGCAGACGGTCGACACTTACGTCAAGACACAGCGGTCACTACTCGAGGCCGAAGCCCTGGCTCATGCCCGTGCTATGCAGGAGTCGATGGAACTCGAAATTAGTGTTCGTGATACGTACACCCAACTCCGTCGTTCTGCCTACGATCTGGGCATGATCGAGGACAATGCATTCAAGCTCAAACCCCCTCGCACCAACTCTACACCAAACGGAGTTGGTGCACAACACATTCGCAGCTCGTCTCGTGACATCACCCTGCTTGACAATGGTCTCATTGTCGAACACGTCGATATGCGGCGTGAAGAAAGAGAAGAAAAGGAGCGCCGCCGGAGGCAGGAGAAGCGTGAGCGCAGTAGGCAGCGCAAAACTTCTCGAGGTTCGATAGTGGATGTCACGTCGCTCTACTCCGCACACAGCCTAGCACCCCTCACCGACAGCGGCCTCGGCCCGATGCCGAGCTCGAGATACTCTACTGCGAGTATGAGGCCAGCGAGCTCCTTGACGGTTCCCGTCGAAGTTCAACCGAGTTTGGGACAGGTTTACTCTCAAGCATCGTTCTCGGATGCACACAGCCCTGGTTCCGCATCACCCAGGCGGTCACGGTTCTTCGGGTTCAAAAATCTCAGCTCTGCGTGGCGCAGTCAGGACAGCCTGGCTGCTTCAGGGATGTCGGGAAGCATGATTGATATGCAGTACGTATTGAGTTTTCCTTTTTAACCTATCATGGTGGCCGTGCAGGGTGTATTTCATCGCTTACCGCTTTCTGCGCAGTGTGGCATTGCAACGCGAAGCAAATTCCTCTCATCTTCGTTCGCCTGTCGGCCAGAGAAGCACGCTATCCACGCAAAGGCACAGCCAACTGTGGCCACCGACCACCAATGAGGAAGAAATTTCCACAGCAACAATGGACGAAAAACCTAAGAAGAAGCGCAATGGCCTGGCCAGGATCTGGAAACTCGTCAAGGGGGGATCGTCGCACAAGGACGAAACCCAGACTGTTCCTCGGGACTCGTTGCGGTCACTAGACCGTAATGACGATGATTCCCCCTTGGCGCCGCCACCGCCACTGTCATATCTTGTTGAGCGTGGGCCTGGGGAACATCTTGGTAGTGCAGGTCGTCACGCTTCCACTCCTTCGTTACCCTCAACGACGTCCCCGCGAAATGGTGGGTTCTCGTCTGCTGGTATGTCACCTTCCACGGCTCCGACCAGTCTTCTTCCGTCACCAACCTCATCGCGCCCCTCAGGCGGCAATGGTGACGGCAATGACCGGAAAAACAGCGGGCAAACAGACGAGAAGGAAGTACTGGACATGTCCCCGGACGAGAACGGGAGATTCAAGGTGTCTATCCATCCTGTCACGTCCGAACCGGATATGCGTCAGAAACTTCAACAGGCGACATTCACCTCCACCAACGGCATGACGTTATCCAAGTGTGTAGCATCGCGTCCTCAGGTGGCACTTTCAAGGGAAAAGTCGTTACCTCCACTTCCTGGAGAGGTGAAGCTTCGACCGCAACATGGTTTAGGTGGAGATTCGAGACCACAAACGTTCTATTCGACGTTCGAACTCCGACATCTTGGGCAAGACACGCAAGATCTCGCACCTCCCCACGCACCATTCCGGAACGAGGCAAGGCGACAATCTTTCAGTGGAACCGGGACGCGCCCTAATCTAGGCATCCAGACAATGCCACTCACGGGTGCTATAGACCGTATGAGGTCTCCCAACGGGATGTACAGTGAATTCGGCGTATCTCGTCGTTCACTGGGTCGTCTTGGAGATATTGAGGAGAATCCTCCCATCCCTCTTACGCCTACCAAACGCAAGAGTAAATTTGGCCTCGCTACGCTCTTGGGCAAGAAGTCGTCCACCCCTGTGGAAACGAACGGTTACAGTTCACACGAGTTCCCTCGTCTGACATCTCCCGTCTATGATCCAAATGATGATCATCTCTCCACTGCATATACCCATTCTGTGTCTCGCCTAGGTCCCCGGTTGTCTGCTGCTTCTCGGAAAGCCATCGAAGAACGAGTCGAACAAGACAGGGAATTCGTGGCATATCGATATCCCTCACAGACACAACCACCAATCGACTTGGTGCGGTGACAATCATACCTAGTGTTCCTAACATCAAAGCTTCTCTTCTCTTCTATGTTTGTGCTCGAGGGCCTGTATTTATATCTCGACCCATCCACTTTCTTTTGTAAATCTTCATGCCACGAGCTAACGTCGATCATATCATTTACTCGGTCTCTTTCTCGTCCACATTTTACCCACTACGACTCGACAGCCAGCACTCCTTTCTGGGACAATGCTTTGTCTTCCCGATCCGTTTACACTCATTCAATTTTTGCTTTGGACTATGACTGCATGGCCTCGCTTTACTCTCTGCGCGCTTTTTCCCTGTGTACTCCCTTATAAGCACTATTTGCCAGTTCGTTGGCGTTTTTTCTTGGTTGGTCCAGTAACAAAGTTATGGTTACGTCTTTCCCAAATGCAAATCGAGCTCATTCTTTCCCCCATGGGCAGATCACCTGAGAGGTTGCACGACACCATATTAATCAGTATTTGGTCGAGAGCGAGGCACTAAGATGCATAGAATGTCATGTGATCAAAGACCAAGACCCTAATTGCCCGCGTACCGTGACTTTCTCCTTCACTCCTGACATCAATGGTGCGCGAACTGGCGTTCATTGTGAACATGGCTGATTTGTGCAGGCGCCGCGAGGTTTATCCGCCGAAGAAAAACGCGTCAAGCTTCTCGAGATATTCCACGAAACAGTAGGTCAGGTACGCCCTGCTTCTGGTGCAATCTAATCTCTCAAACAGAAAGACTTTTATCAAGTGGGTCTTTACGGGTGTCCCTCCCAAGTCCAACTTGCTGAGGATGCTTGCAGCTCAAAGAATTGGAGAAACTCGGACCGAAACTCAAAGGGATCGGTAGGTCGGCCTGTGGTGTCCCTTTGAATGAGCTGGTCATGTTTGGCGTCAGTATCGCAGTCTGTGAAAGAAGTCTTACAGTCTCTCGTCGATGATGGCCTCGTGCAGGGTGACAAGATCGGTTCCTCCAACTGTGAGTTCACGCGAAGGTGGATGTATGCGCTGATTCTCGACGACGGCAGTCTTTTGGAGCTTCCCCTCGCAGCGAGGGAGCATAGTATGAAGGCAGATCGTTCTTTGTAGTACATGGCTACTGACCGTCTTGTAGCTACGAAACAGGTTGGATGCAGCAAATGACGCCAAGAAGAACCACGAAAGCCAAATGGCAGAGCTGGGAGCTGCGCTCGAACACGAACGGGCGCTGCGACCCGAGAGCGTATGTATTCTGGTCCATGTCATCGCTTGATGAGCCATCCGTCTTGTCCTATAGGTGACACGGACAAGCGCGCTTCAGAAGGTTGCGGAGGTGAGACAACAGATCGCGGTGCTGGAGAAAGAGCTCGAGGCGTATGGTGCTTGCGATCCCGCCAAGGTGGAGGAGAAGAAAAGGGCGATTACACTCGCACACGAAGCTGCTGTTCGGTGGACTGGTCAGTATCACTCTCGGCAAGAGTGACAGACATTGATGTGCTCGCAGACAACTATTCGATTCTGCTTGCGTATTTTACGCGGCAGAATGGAGTCGATGCGCAAGAGATTCGACGGTACCTGGAGATTGGGGAAGACTATGAAGATATTTACTGAGATGGATGTTGCGTAATTAATACGTCACGCGCGGGAGCAATTCCACTAATTGCAGTGATTGATTGAGGAGTTCCGTCGCGTCCTTGTCCAGAAAAGACATCGTCGGGCCAAGTCGCCCCAGCTTGATAGGAACCCGGAGATCCCCCCCAAACCAGTCCCTGCTGACTTTGGTTGCATTCCAGCTCTCAAATGGCATCCTTCCCATCTCGGTGCTTCCTCGCTTCCTCCGTCGCGATCCCCTCCCATAAACCATCCCCCTTCTCTCGCTCGCAGACGTTCATCCCGCCCGCATGGACGACCCGAGGTTCAGCCCCACTGGCGTCGGGACTCTGCGTGACCATTTCCCCCCTCCTCCTGCCCCGTTCTGCAATCTTACCGAGACCCCCCTCGATAACTGTGGTTCCACCCCGCTTCCTTCCCCTCTATTTTGTGACCTCGATGTACCTCAAGCAACACATCCATTCCGCTGCGAACCTACTTCCCCCTGTGGATCGATCAGTCCTGCACCACTCGCTCACGGGACGACATTCAGGTCGGTAGAGCCAGAGTCACTCCTTTTCTCCTACGGCAACGAGCCCTTTTCACCGCTTCGCCATTCTCCTTCATCGCCCGTTTACTTACCAAGTACCACGTCGGACGAACTCTGTTCGATCAACTATTCCCCTCGTTTCCCCGCTGGACACTACCTCAATCCAGCCTTTGTGCGAGTATATTTGCTCGGCGAGGAGCTGGGATCCGGTGGATATGGTTTCGTGATGACTGCCTTGCATCGTCGTCGTAGATCCGAAGTCGCAGTCAAATTTGTGATCAAAGCCAAGGTGCCGGAACAAGCATGGATTAACCACGATACTTGGGGGAGAATCCCGACGGAGATCATGCTCCTGAGGATCATGAATCACGAAAATATCGTCAGATGCCTTGACGTGTTTGAGGACGACTTGTTCTTTTATGTCGTCAGTCTCTCGGTCTCTCGCCCTTGTTGATTGATGGACATTGTCACTGTAGGTTCAGGAATTGCACGGATCTCCGTGGCCCAAGAGAGAGAGGTTGCACTCTGCTCACCATTCTTCGCCGGAGATGTCGACTCCGCATCTCTCCTCCTCTCCTCCACTCTTGTCTCCCGCAGCGTCTGAATTCTCCGTGACCGACTCGGAACCGGATACCCCTCCTCAGATCTGTAATCAGCTTTCTCCTATCAGCCTTCGCCTTTCAGATTCTCCGTCAGAGAACAATGTCCTTCGTGATATCTCCGCTCCAAAAAAGCAACCGAGCGTTTCCCTAGATGTTCCGAAGATCCACTATCCTCGCCGTCCTTCCCACGACTTGTTTGAGTGCATTGAACAGACGAAACACAAGCGTCTTTCAGAGAGACAGGCTCGATACATCATCGCGCAGGTTGTCGAGGCCGTTTACTACCTCAACAGACTTGGAATATGTCATCGTGACATCAAAGACGAAAACTTGGTCATCGACAAGAATTTCAAGGTGTGTATCATGTTGCGAGCATTGCCGTCTTTGCAACTCACTTCAATTTGGTGACAGGTGAAACTCATAGATTTCGGTAGCGCAACGATGGTAGATCCGGCCCAACCTCGGCCATTTTATAACCTCTTTTTCGGTACCACAGCCTATGCTGCCTCGGAAATTTTACTTAAACGGCCCTATCAAGCTCCACCTGTCGAAATTTGGACTCTTGGCGTCTTGATGTCTTACCTCCTCACCGGCATGTCGCCCTTTCCTACGGAACGGGATGCTATTGAAGGACGCATCATACTATCGGAACTTCCCGGACGGAAGCTGAGCAACACTTGTCTGCACCTGATGAGTCGATGCTTGGAACCCGAACCCTCTCTCCGAGCTGACATCGGGGAAGTCCGGAGCCATCCTTGGCTCAGAGGCGTATTGGATGGATTTTGATACCACTTGACTTTCATACCTGCAGTGATACCTTTGTTGTTCCTTTCCACGTTCATAATTTGGTCCAGATTATGGTCGACTTGTTCGTCTTGTATCGATACAGCTTTGGTGTCAAATCTGGAATATTTATCACGTCCTGTCTGCCAAGACCAATGAATTTGTACAGTATCTTGGCCAAGCTCTTGGCGGTCACCAATGACAGTAGGCAAATGACTCCGCGAAGATTTTGCTTCCACTGAAATTTGGAGTTGACATTAAATTCAGGACGACGTCTACGGAGGCAAATCTTAGGGTCCAACTATTCTTCGATCGTGTACCCTACATAAAATGAGGATGAGTGGTATTCTGGTCACTCTTCGGAGATCACATGGTAACATTTCCTGCAGTCCGGTGACCATCAATTTCCCTTCATAATATTGCCTAGTGGCCTAACTAATTTTGCAACCCAGTGGCGTGACTGCTTCGAATTCCTAGCTATAAAACTTCTCAGCTCAAAGTCCCTTTCACCTTTCACTGCATCCCCATGACTGTTCCTAATGAGAATGGACGATGCGACAGCTCGTCGCATAAAAGAACTTTGGGAGATGTCGTAAGGTAAGTCATTCACTTTTTTTAAAACGCATGTCAGACTCACAGTACATCGGAGCAGGCATTTCACGCCTGCCTGGTTTGCGGCGACAATGGGTGAGTGTGTCCCCCGAAGATTATATTCTCGAGGCCGAAGAGCCCACCTGGTCCGCATACAGGACCGCTGACGTTTTTCTGATGTTGCAGGGACTGGATCGATCTCCATCCTCTTTCATACCTTTCCATACGGTACCAACTCGCAAATCATGGCATTCTTCTCTCTTGCGTTCTTCTTCCTCAACCTTGCATTGTTCGTGCTATTCACTGTGCTCAGCGCGGCCAGATATATCTTGTTCCCGGGGATCTGGAGTCGTATGCTGCGACACCCGGTCCAGAGTCTGTTTCTTGGGACCTTCCCGATGGGTGTTACAACGCTTTTCACTATCTCGATCACTGTGATCCATGGCACCTATGATCTCGGCGGTCGATCTTTCATTTATGCCATATGGGCACTTTGGTGGTTGGATGCTGCGATATCGATTCTGTGCTGCTGGGGCATGGTGCACATTATGTCGGTCATTTCATGCAGACTAGGATCCTGGACTCACAGCCAGCCTGTCAAGGATCACGCGTCACGAACACACATTCGAGTCCATGTCCCTCGCCTGGCTGCTTCCAGTTGTGACGCTTGTTGTCGAAGCATCCACAGGGGGGGTCATTGCACAAGCCCTCATTCCATACTCGCCGAATGCTGCGCTCCTCACTATCACCGTCTCGTCGTGTATGGTTATCATTGGATTGGCACTCACCATGCTACTCCTCCCGGTATACCTCCTTCGCACCATTATGTATGGCTACTCGAAGGGAGCTGGTATTCTGTCTATCTTCTTCCCGCTAGGACCCTCTGGGCAAGGTGCCTATGCAATCCTCTTGATTGGCTCTGGATTCAAGTCGATACTTCCTTTGACCCAAGGAGAAACTGACGGATTGCTGTCGACACCAGGCGCAGGAGAAACGATCAACGTAGTATGCGTCGTGATAGCCTTTGCATTGTGGTCGTTTGGAACTATGTGGATGATTTCGGCTTTCCTCGGATTGTCGCACTCGCTTCGACGAAGCCCAGTTCCATTCAGGTTGACGTTTTGGAGCACCATTTTCCCAAATGTACGTCAGCGTACTTAATCCTCGGACTCGGAAGGGGTTAATCGTAAGGAGATTTGCAGGGGGTATACGCGAATTGTACACTTGCGCTCGCCGCGACGTTTTCTTCTACCTTCTTTCGCGTATGGGGGGCGATGTACGCAATTGCTACACTGTTGTTGTGGATTTATGTTGCAGCGGAGACTCTGCGGATGAGTCGAGGCGGCAGGATTTTTGATCCCCTTCCAATGGAAGAGGAGATTGGACTGAATGAAGTGGCCAGCGGAACTACGCGTGGAGAATAGACGGCGGCGTAGCCCACGTCATGATGAGAAGGCCAATGGCTAGGCTTCGGTAACTATCTTTACGTGTTCGGTCCGATCCAAATTCGGAGGCACGAGCGCTAACTGTAATTGAGGAATGATATTCTCATAAAATCAGGGACTGAGACACTCACCAAGAGAACAGCCAGAGACGTTGTCACGTTGAGCACCATCGGAGACAACTCCGAAGTACTAACTTGCCAGTACTGCTATGTGGCCTAGGTGCCGCGGGAATCACGAGTCAACGTTTCAACATTGAAGCGAATTCGGAATTCGCGAAAAATATGTGCTGGCTCCGCTGACCATACCCAATGATGGTGAGACTCTCAATATTAGATTCTAGTCGCCGTGGAATTCTTGGGTAAGTCCTTACGCATATATAGCTGATGGCTACCTGCCATGCTGTGGTACCCTCCTGTGGTCGCATCTGCACCATGTCATCGGACAAGAAGACCTGGCGAGAATGTATCAGGCGAGTCGTGTTTTCGTCCTACACCCTGGCTCGGAATCCTTGACGATGTTTTCAGACATTTCACCCCCGCATGGTACACGGTCATCATGGGGACGGGTGTAACCTCCTCCCTCATACACCACTTTCCCTACGGCCACGGGAGCCCTGTCATCATTATCTTCACCCTGATTGTATTCTTCATCAATCTCGTCTTGTTTACCTTGATTACCGGTGCCACCCTTGCCAGATACGCATTCTTCCCAGATGTCTGGTCGAAGATGCTGCGTCACCCTGCCCAGAGTTTGTTCGTTGGAGCCTTTCCCATGGGTTTCGCCACCCTGATTAATATTGGAGTCGTAAGTGACATCAGATCATGTACTCCGAAGAGTATTTAATTCGCGCAGGATATGAATCAAGAATACGGCGTCGGCGGGCCAGCATTCCTCTACTTCCTGTGGGCACTATGGTGGTTTGACTCTTTAGTCTCCTTCTTGTGTGCGTTCGGCATGGTTCACGCAATGTACGTTGACGAGCCCGATATCGGCGTATTCTTCTAATGGCATGGCAGGTCAAACATGCAGGTACAACCCTTGTCCAAGATGGCGGCAGTATGGCTTTTACCAGTCGTCACTCTCATCGTCGCGTCGTCTACCGGTGGCCTGCTGAGTCCAGCCCTCCAAGTCCATTCCACAACGCTTGCTTTTATCACCACGGGTGTCTCCTTTTCAATGGTCATCATAGGGCTTACTCTCGCGATGATGATGATCACGGTCTATCTTGCTCGCTTGATTGTCTACGGTCCGCCAGATGCAAACTTGATCTTGTCTGCCTTCATTACCCTTGGGCCGTTGGGTCAGGGGGGTTACTCGATGCTCCTCAATGGCGCCAACCTTGCTGCGCTGTTCCCTGTTCATGTCACGGGCGAATTCCCCATGTCTGCGTTGACGGGCCAGTTCCTTTATGCCTTCACCTTCTGTGTGGCCTACGTCCTATGGTCGATGGGGATATGCTGGGTCTGCATTGGACTCTTGTCTACATTCAGTGTCGCGAGGCAAGCGGGCATGCCAAAGTTCGGGCTGGCGTACTGGGGTCTTATTTTCCCAAACGGTGTATATTCCCTATTGTGCGTGCAGTTGGGTGCCGTCTTGGATAGTGGGTTCTTCCGGGGCTTCGGTGCCTTTTGGACATGTAAATTCTTTGTGACTGTCCGGTTTGCTCTCCGCTCACGCTGCGTACTCTTAGGCATCACCTTCGCGCTGTGGGCAACGATGATGATCCGCTCCATCCCTGCACTCATCGATCGTTCCATTTTTAATGCACCCTGCCTTGCCGCATCGCCTGCGTCACCTCCTACCTCGGACCCCGAGAAAGGCAGCGAGAGTTCCTGCGGGCAGGGCTCTACCCAGTGTTTGCAGGACGAGTCTCAAATCGAAAGCAAATAGACTAACGGATCTCAACACGTCCCGCGAAGAATACTTTGTATTTAACGGATATATATGCAATTAAGGAAACGGTCGACCGTCGCCAACGAAAAATCCCACTTGCGATACTTTGAGAACATTCGTAATTTCCAGTTATTCAGCACCGTGTCTTTTTTTTCAACACATTCGCGTGCTCGCTGTGTACATATATGCGATCCCATCCATTCGACATGTCCTTGCAGTCGCCAAATGCCAATAGAATGCGCGTCCGGTACGAGAAGTTACTAGAACCGGAAAGCGTCCGAGCTTTGACAGAATGCCTATAGAAGCTCCCCCCTACCACCGAATGTGTTGATAGTTCCCTCGTCGATTCGCCTACCGATCAAATGGGCCTCGACGCAGAGTGTGGTTCACTCATTGAAACCCTGGGCTGTCTGCGAGCAGCTGAGCGTACACGTGTTCGGAGCGTCATGTCCCTGGGGGCGGTTGAGGGCTGTGTTGGACGGTGGTTTGCATAAATATTGGTCTGTTCGTAGTGGGATCCCCTCACCACACTATGGATGGGCTCATTCTACATGTATGGCGAACTCGTATGCGTTTTCTTTCGAGTGGTGGTAGCCGAGCAGCGTGACACATGGAATCGCCGTTACTTATGCGGCGTTCACTGAGTACCGGCTTGAATTACGTTACGGGTGGCAGTACACCTGCAGCAGGGCTGCGTGCAGAGCGTCAACTTCAGGCCCTCCTAGACTCGGGGAGAAAGTCTGCATATGCTGGCAGTAAACCACATTGCATTATCCCACATTCGACACTTCCCGTGCATTCTGGAGTCGCTTGATTCTAATCTTCCTCGACCATGCCGAGCACCGCAGGTTACGAACCATTACCCCAGCATGCGGAGGAAGACGAAGAAACGATCAACGGTGTAAACGTTGCTAAACCCTCGCACGGGCGAGCTCACAAACGTCCGTTCAAGCCAGGTCACATAGACCTAGGTAAATTGGATAGTGCGTTCAAGAGGTGAGGTGGCGTGCTTTCCGAGAGCTCGCCTTGACTCTGTCTGGGCTAGGTGGACAGAATCCATTGCGCAAAAGGTGAAGCGGAAGAAGAAAGTGGAGGACCATTCGCGCAAGGAGATATGGCAGAGCGTTTTTGACCCTTACATTCCGCCCCCCGGAGCGAACGAAGGGGTCATGTGTGGGGTAAGTCACACTACGGAAGCCTGTTACACCTCCTAAATCGCATATATTTCGGTGCAGGTCAAAACGTTGGACCACAACCTCCCGGTGACACAGGCCGCCTTTGACAGGTATGTTATGGCATAACCCTAGCCCGTCGACTGCCACCCACGCTCGTCAGCATCACGCAGTCGGTCCGTAATGCGATTATAGCGGGCATGCACCCCAAGATGATCGCTAAAGGCTCGTCTGGCTCTTACTTTACTCGTGCGAAAGTGGACGGCAGGGTCCAGACGGTCGCGTGAGTGTTTATACAGTGTGTGTCATGGATCTCTGGTCGAGCCTCACACAGGGTATTCAAACCAAAAGATGAAGAGCCGTATGGGCGCCTTAACCCCAAGGTGAGAATTCTACAGTGTGCCAATGGAACAAGTTAACAGCACAGCACAGACTACGAAATGGCTTCATCGCCAATTCCGTTGGATTATCCCATTCGGTCGATCTTGCCTCATACCAAATTTAAGGTAGATGTTGCCTTTGTTGCAACTCCCATGCAGCTCACGCAGAATGTCTACTTCAGTTACATATCGGAGGCAGCTGCTTCCTTGCTAGATGAACGTCTCTCCTTGCATATTGTCCCACGCACCCAACTCGTGTCACTTTCGAGCCAAGTCAGTATAAATTATTACTATGGAATGAACTAGAGACTCACTTCCCGTCAGGCATTCTTCTACGATTGGCTTGATAGAAATGCGACAAAGAAGGGCAAGCCATTGCCAGAGAAGATAGGCAGCATGCAGCTTTTCATGCACGGATACTCTGGTACTCACCTCTCTTTCCATACGCACTGGGTTCTGACTTGTTTGCGTTTCCCAGATGCTTCAGACTTCTTGCGCAGACATCCCTGGCCGGGTCGTTCACTAACCGACACCTTCGATGACTCGCCTCACAGGAAAGGGATGTCCGCGAAGAAATTCTTCTCTGCACTAAAGATAATTTGTGGAAGGACCGGAACCGAAGAGCTGGAGGAAGAAGACCCGGAGGAAGAACGTGCATTATTCGATGTCACGGAAGAGAGCGATTCTGGCCGTCCATTCTATTGGTCAAGAGCTCTTCAACAGAGTTTCCGCGAAGAGCTTGAAAAGTAAGCCTTCGTTCGAACGTGTGTGATTTCTCATGTTCACGACTTTATAAGACTCGTGATACTAGGTATTTCCCACTGGTTTCTACTAAGACGCAGGGTTAACTTGCTATCTAGACTATCTCATGCTAAACACCGATCGAGGAGCTGACAATTACATGATCAAGTATTGCGAAGGCGATCACGAGAAGTCACTCATTGATGTGGCTCCCCAGCCGTCTAAACGGCCACAAATGTCGCTCATGAGCGAACTTCGATCCTCGGACACCTCGGTAACCTCGCAGTCCACAGTAACTTTTGCTCAGGCTATTCCACCCTCTCAGGCCCCATCGTCGCTATCTTCAAACGACTATACTCGCCACCCACACATCCACATCGCTGCTATTGATAACTCACTTTCTTTTCCTCACGAACACCCGAAAGGATGGCGTTCGTATACTTACGGATGGCTTTATCTTCCCGTAAGCTTGATCGGCCGACCATTCAGCGAAAAAACTCGGCAACACTTTTTGCCCATGTTGACCAGCAAAACTTGGTGGGAGGAAACGACATTCCAACTGCGGAAGCTGTTTGCTGTAGATCCAGATTTCCATCCGAAGATGTTCAAGGTGAGTGCTTCGCAGTAATGGACGCCGGTCTTTATTACCGATAGTAACTGTGTTACCAGAGACAACTGGCAGTTATCAAAGGACAAGCTTATAACATCGTCGAGTGCCTGAAGCACGCAGTGAGTCCTAATTCGTATAGTTGCCAAGATGTTTACTGAGTAGACCTTCGCGACATCGCAGGACGAAGGTTGGTTGAGTTCTTACTGCTAAACATGCTGCTCAGCTAGTCACTGACGTCTAGGCCCTTTGGAGTTAACTCGACGGACGAAAGCACTTGTCTGGGACGACGAGATTGAGATTGTGGAAGAAATAACACGCCCTGCGGGCCAGGAACCCCAAAGTCCCTCTCCTCGACCTTCAATTAGCACTGTGCCCCTTCCCCGTCGTGCCCGCAGTCTTAGCCATTCAAGCGAATTTCCTCCCCCTGTACGCCGGCGTTCGTCTGAAGCAAACCGACCAGTCCCTTTTTCCTCGAAATTTCAGAAAGTCCATCCTGGTACTACCGGTGTTACCATGCTCGAGCATCTCGAGAGGTTGGATGCAGTTGAAGCTAGTTTACAAAGGCTTGGCGTTGATGAACCCTTGATCGAGGAGGAAGACGAAGAGGTGGACGTGGGCGAGTCCTCCGCGTCGCGCGAACATAGATCACTTCTTATACAAACGGACGAGCGGGCAACAGTACCTCAGGATCTGTCTGCGTCAGCCCAGTTTTCGCCCCCTGAGAGTCCGGATGGGGTAACATCGTTACCTGGCGACCAATCGCTCGCTTGCTCCATGACAGAGGAGGACCTGACAGCCATGTCTAAGTCTATGTCACATGTCGAACCTCCGGCACGGCACATGAGATGGAATAGCCATGCAGGGCGCTCGAGACAACAACTGGATACTACCTTGGAGTGGATGACCACAGACGAGGCTGACCAACAAAAACGTACAGTTATTATCGAGGTCAGTATGTTTAGTCGCTGTTCTATCACCATGGAGATACTTAATATCTTCTGTAGCGCCTCGAAATGGTCCAAGTAAAACCATTGTTGAGCTGCTGGTGATGTTTGATCTAGACATCTTGGGGAGGCTGTGATGGAGGGTATATAGACTACACGTTGCAACCCAGTAATTAATCGATCCTATTGATGGGCTGTGACTTTTACTTAGAAGTCAAGCACTAGTCTTATGGCACGGGCCCGATAAACAGGGGATGCATCCATCATGCATCATTGACGCCGATGGGTCCACACGTCAATTTTCTCCTGCGAGGGACAAACTCTGAAATGTGGTTGGTTCAAAAGTTAAACACCCTTAGAACGCTGACCACGAGTCTCGTGGACAGCGTCTGGAGGGTATTTAAATGCAGTGTTCGAAGGGCCATGCCGACGGAAAGCCACGCGGGATGTGACGGAGGTACTACAGGATACATGCATCGTGGCAGTGTCTGATGTCTGAGTCACCATCCAACTCTTCCTTAGCCCCCAATGTCTACCACTATCTCTCCCCCAACTCTTGATGTACATACCCCAATCTCGTCTTTTGCCATCATGCATTCTTGTCAGTAGGTGGCACACTCCTCATCGATGCCACGCTCTCAGTTCTGAGGACGTAGTAAAGGACGACTCGATGCAGCAGCTTTGTGACAAATTAACTCGGAAATGCCGTACAGAGTTTCGTGGTCAACGAGTTCAGTCTGGATGGATTAAATACGTCTGGTGTGACACCGTCTGGAACCTGGACGACGGTAACCCTCTTATCTTGTCAACCCTGAGGGTATGTCTCACACGAGCCAACTGGTAGATCGCGACTACACGATCTTTGGCTGGCGTCAAACCCCCCCTTCGAGTCTGGCCCATGACACGTCGACCACGTCAGCCACTTTACACGTCCGCGATCCTGCGAATCAACTGCCAGAGCCACCTGCCTACCGAAATCCTTCGTTCTATCTGTTCCAACCCTGTCATGCGGTATCGCCCCGAGCCCGCTCACGAGGGAGCAGTAGGGAGAAAAAACTCTCACACAAGACGGTCGTAGGGGAATCAAGTGCCGTGAAGCACAGAAAAGAGTTCGAAAAATTCCACAGCGAAAATGGTGTCAGGACCGTCATGGGCACCTTCGGTTCCGCCGAGAACGGTAGGTCGTATTTCGTTCTCTCGCTCTAGCGAGGTTGACCCATACCTCCTATAGTGCGGATGCTCCTCAAAAGCGGTTACCGGCATGTGTATATTTCGAGAAAGTTCGCCCTGAAACACGGATTCATACCTGCCGACGCTGCGCCGGGACATTATGGCTATGGCGGGCTCGTCAATCTGGGAAAATGGCCGGTAACGCTTTTACCGGCCGCTCCGCCCTCGTCGAGAGCAGGAGTTGGAACGTCTACCAACAGCAATTCACAGCCGCCGCCCAAGCCGAAGACCGTTTCTGTACCTGTTTACCTCTCCGAGGAACCTCATTTCGATGTCGTTCTTGGACGTTCCTTCTTCGAGCGCCGACAGATACGGACCTCGTCCATTGATCCGACCGAGGTAATCTGTATGGATACTGGAGAGAAGATCGAATGTGAGTTGGTGGTGCTCAAGGACGGTAGAGGAGATATTGTAATTGTAACTTGACGGGTATTGGTTTTTCTTGCGTATCCTTGAAGGCTTACTGGCTTGAGCACTCCCCAAGGTCGTCGTGTGCAGTCTCGTTCGTCTTAGGCCATTAATCGAAGGACTCATAGTAGGAAACAGCTCGCTGGCCCATTGTAATACCACGATTGGGCGTTCCATGATGATGCTAGTCGATCGTGATATGACATATTATACATTGTACGGTGGTCCACGGTGTAACATAGTATTCCGGGATCACTGCTGCTGAATCGTAACCACACTGTCGGCCTCTGACAAGGGTGAAATCAGTACGACTTTCACCAACTCTAGAAACGCGCGTACCAATACTGGTGATGCCATTGTTACCCAAGCTGGGTGCCTTCATCAACGCAAGGAGACTAGAGGGAATGACGGCACTGAAACCCTGGGAGCTGGCTTAGGATCGACTGGAGAACAAGTGTTAACATGATGACGTACCAGAAGGGCTCCGTAATCGTTCGTGATCTTGCCCCCGCTCTTGGTAACTTCGTCTTTATACTTGTTGTACGATGGCGCGTCCTTGAACATGACTATGAATGAATCTGCGTGAAAGATCGTCCACGATGAGGAGCAATAGCAAGTATGAGTATCCAGAACGTACTTTGCTCGGGCATGATTCGTGGTCAATATCGATCGCAGGAGATGAATGGAAGGAAAGACGGGAAGATATCAGCGATTGAGTATTTATGTACATGTACTGCCATTTACTACTAGTTAAGGACGCGCCTGTCAGCTGTCGATGTGGCTTTGCCAGGCTCCTGAGTGAGGCCTTGAGGGTGCCGTCCGATAGTCACGGTATTAGCACCCTGCTGTCGTACCGAGATGCTGTAGGAGGTCTTATTCCTCCGTCCAGCACGGGTAAGACGAGCCTTATGTCCACCATTAGAAGCCTGTTTAAATAGAGATGCAAATACTTCCTTGGGTTGTGCTTGGGGCGTCACTAGTCACTAATCACATTCGTCGTGCCAAGGGCTGCAGACAAGTCTCCACTTTAGTGTCCATAATTCAGGGTTAGATTAGAAGGTAGTACACTAGAGTTTTTGTACGGGATATGACGTCCGACGGGGGGCAAAGAATGTGGTGAGAATAAAGCGCATAGCATGCCACTCGCTCATACATGTGCGGTGCGCACTGCGGTGTCGTACCCGGGCGGAGCATCGTGCGATAGCGAGATCTGGCCATCATCGCCGGGTAAACCCGCGAAACTCGAGACCCCAGTGGTTTGTGATAGCCCTTCTCCTGGTGCATCTGGGAGCAATATCCGTTCTGGTGCTTGTCCCTGAAGAAACGTTATATACAAGACAATCAATCTCGTGGCGATGTACGCACCTCGTTTGGTGGCCGACCTGGGAGATTCACTCCTTCCGTGACGATTCTCAGGTCTGGAAAAGAGGATATCACACGAGAGGATGCGGCACTGTCGTTTTCCAACTGCCGGGACGACCCCCCGACAACAACGAGCGGTTGAAAAGTAGTGTAATTTTGGAGCGAGCTCGGGTTACTCCTGGTCTCCAGTGATGGTGTAATGCCAGTCACCGTCGCCGTGGACATTTCTGGGGATCGATATAGAGACGTATAATCGGTAGTTGGAGCGGCTAACACCGTCCTCCATCGCCAGTAGAAGAAGGCGGTAGCAACGGCAGCCAGAACTGCGACGACACCCTCAACAATTAACCCAGCGATTATTCCAGAACTGATTTTGCTTGCAAAGAGTTAGACGATTACTCATCGATTGCGTGCTCCTGTTCACGTACTTTTGCGAAGCGAGGTTATTGCTTTTGGAGCATATGATGTATCAACGGGAGGAAAGGATAACTATTGCTTGGGAAATACCTTAAAGGAGGACATGGAATGACGTTCGGTGAAGAGGAGGCGGAAGAACTGCTAAACGTGTGATCTCGTCAACATGCAGGGTAGGGAAAGAAAGCATTAATGAAGTACTTTGTGATAGTCCACAGCTGTGCATGATCGATGGTCAGATATTGTCCACTCGCATCAGGGATGTTGGTAAGGAGAATCTGGTGTGCACCGGAGCCAAGATTATCGGCATGATAGATCACGACCCCGTAGTTCGTAGGGTAGGCACTTGATGCATTATACTGCACAGTCTCGGCACCATCCAATTGAACCGAGTAAGGTCCACTTGAAGGTCCTGAAGTCCCAAATAACGTCACCGCCTCGCCTGTTAGGTCGATTAGCTCGGAGAATGGCGATGTGCAAGACGACAAGCATACCCTGCAATATACGAGGTTATTCACGGGTTGGTAACGAAAAAGGCGAACATACTATAAATGTGAATAAAACAGTCGCATCAGCTGTCTCTGTGACACTACGAAGAAGTCAGCTAGATGGAATTCTCTTGGCAACCATCACGTACTGGCCAGTGCCATTGTTGAACAGGTTCATGTTTATGTTGCTGGAGGCCGACGTCGTCTGCCAGGTGGATTGTTGATATTGAAAGCGAGGATCCACATCTTGAACCAATTCTGGAACCAACTGGTCGCCCACGTTACCGACCTCGGATTGCCACACGACCTGTGCGCTGTTGACCCTCTGTCGTTGGTACGTGACGGACTTTACTGACCATGTCGATGTCTACATACAGACCAGACGTTCCGGTATTTATCAACTTGATAGAATGTAGTCCCTGGCTGACGTTCGTACTGAAAAGCGATTGCTGAAACGAGTTGTTCCCAGAGCCGTCGAAACTGGAAGAGTTGGCGGTGTCAACTTGGACGGCGTACGTTCCGTGGTTCGGTCTGTTGGCGCCGTATATCCAAAAGGCTGTCCCATTGAAATTGAAAGTCGCCGTCCCGCCTGATGCATTGTTCGTCTGAAAGGTACCGAGGTAATAGCTATCGGAGGGTATCAGCATCGAGGCCAAACGACACGGGTTGTAGGCTCACTCGTTGGCATAGATATCACCTTGAGATGTCCCAGGGAGCCACGTCGCGTCATACGAGATGAGAGGCGACTTGTCGTCGATGACAGTAGTAAGTAGGGGCATCTCAGGACGGGCAGAAGTGTCAGTGGAGGAAGACACTCGCGGACAGCAATAAGGATGCCGGAGTCTTCTGGCCTTGGCAGTGATATTGATACCATGGCCAATCGAATCATGCGCTAAGTCATGAAATTTCTGAGCTGAAACCTGGAGTCATGAGTAGGCACAAGGAACCAAAATGACCGAAGGAATTCAATGTTTGTCGCTTCTGCTGCATTTTAGGCAGCGGGTCATGCAAATTGGGCAACATAATGATATTGAGACCACATCTTCGTTCGACCAGCTTTGATTTGGTTACAGGATAAAGACAACATACCAGTCTCGCCTACAAGGGAGGATGCACGCCACGAGGGTCTTGTTGGCCCACGTCTGTATATTATCCTCACAGTCATGTATTATATTTGCACGTGGTTACGCACTTCCCCTTTCCTCGTCACTTCCACCTCCACCTCGGCCACGACGCCTGCCATGACGCACATAACGCCATAGGTTAGCATTTGCCACAAGCGAGAATTGTATTAACGCATCAACACCGTCGAAGATGAATTCTATACGCAACATTCGAGGACCATTGGAGCGAGACAAGAATTGTCATCCAGCATTGTCGGGAAGAGCGCAATCCCTCCTTCCCAACACGTTGCAAAAGTGAGGGACGAGATCTGTCATCAATAGTCCAGTGATCAGTAACCAGTCTGACCAATCGATCTGTCAACAAACCGTCGATAGAGTGGTCAATGAACCCGCTGAACCCCGTGGACAATTCAATACCGTAACAAGCAAATTGACTAACGTTAGCGCGCCCAACGCTACTTTTAGTAATCCAAGACCTGGTTTCCTACGAGACGTTACTCTGAAAACCTGTCCCTACGTCCACTTGGCTAACGAACGTGAAGATATTCGAAGGAAATAAACGCATAGCGTACTGTTCGCTCACGCATCTGCGCTGTGTATTACGGTATCGTATCCGGGCGGTGCATCATGCGGCAAATTCTCGCCGTCATCAGATAATCCCCCAAAGCCCGAGACCCTGGCAGTTTGCGGCGGGTCCCCTTGTGCATCTGGCAACGGTCTCCGTGCTAGCGCTTGTCCCTAAGGAAACATTATATATAAGATGGCCGAGCTCAAGCAAATTGACGCACCTTGTTCGGGGGCTGGCTGAGGGAGCTCTCTCCTTCCGCCAAGGTTCGAGAGTCAAGCAATTGGGATGGTACATGAGAGGATGTGGCACCGTCGTTTTCCAATTGAGATGACCTTGCAATGGCTCGCTGGCGTTGGAAAGCGGTCTTCTTTTGGCGCGAACTTGGGTTGCTCCTGGTCTCAAGTGATGGGGCGATGCCAGTCGCCGTCGCTGTGGTCGTCTCAGGGGACCGACCAAAGGGAGTAGGATATGTAGCTCTGGCGGTCAACGCCATTTTCCATCGCCGATAGAAGAAGGTAGCAACAATGGCAGCTAGAACTGCGACTACACCCTCAACAACTAGCCCAGCGATTGCTCCGGAGCTGATTTTGCTTGCAAGAAGTTAGACGACTGCTCATCGATTGCATGGCTCTGTTCACGTACTTTTGCGAAGTGAGGTCGCTGCTTTTGGGATAAATAACATGTCAACAAGAGGCAAGGACGACCATTGCTTGGGAAATACCTCAAAGGAAGACACGAAGAAGTGGAGGAGGAGGAGCTGCTGGAAATATGATCTCATCAACATGTAGGGCGGAGCGAGAAAGCATCGATGTAAGTACTTTGCGATAGTCCACAGCTGCGCATAGTCGATTGTCAAATATTGTCCACTCGCGTCAGGGAGGTGAGTAAGGAGAATTTGGTGTGCACCGGGGCCAAGATTATCGGCATAATAGACCGCAACTCCATAGTTCGTAGGATAAATGTTCGATGCATTATACCGCACAGTCTGGCCACCATCCAATTGAACCGAGTAAGGTCCATTGGAAGGTCCCGAAGTACCGAATAACGTCACCGCCTCGCCTGTTGGGTCCATCAGCTTGGTGAATGGCGATGGGTGAGACGACAAGCATACCCTACAATATACGAGGTTATTCACGAGTTGATAACCAAGGAAGGGCGAACATACTATAAACGTGAATAAAACAGTCGCTACGCTTGTCGCTGTGATACTATGAGGAGGTCAGCAGGAGGGAATTCTCCTAGAAAGCGTCACGTACTGGCCAGTGCCATTGTTGAACAGGTTCATGTTTAAATTGTCGGAGGTCGACGTCGTCTGCCAGGTGGATTGTTGATATTGAAAGCGAGGATCAACATCTTGAACCAATTCAGGGACCAACTGGTCGCCCGCGTTCCCGACCTCGGATTGCCACACGACCTATGCGTTGTTGACCCTCTGTTGTTGGCACGTGACGAACATTACTGACCATGTCGAGGTCTAAGAAATGATTAGACGCCCCACCAGTGTTTATCAACTTGACGGTATGCGTTCCTTGGCTGACGTTCGTGCTGAAAATCGATTGCTGAAACAAAAAGTTTCCAGAGCCGTTGAAGGTGGCAAAGTTGGCGCTGTCTACTTGGACGGCGTACATCCCGTGGCTCGGTCTGTTGGAGCCATATATCCAAAAGGCTGTCCCGTTGAAAGTAAACGTCACCGTCCCGTCTGACACATTGTTCTTCTGGTGGGTACCCAGGTAGTAGCTATCTGAGGGTATCAGATCAATGGCAAATGACACGGGTCGTGAGCTCACTCTACAGCAAAGTTATCGTCTTGGGCTATTCCAGGGAGCCATGTCGCGTCGTACGATATGAGAGGCGACTTGTCATCAATCACAGTGGTGAGTAGAGGCATTCAGAGTGGGCAAAAAGGTTAGTGCAGCAAGAGACCTGTGGGTGACAATAAGGATGCCGGACCCCCTGGCTTTGGTTCATCTGCCATGTAAAAGTGCACCGCTGGCGGTCACCCCAAATATGGTATCCATCAGGTAATTCCCTTCTTTTGGTAAAAGAGAACCAGCCAATCAGTGTTCAGGAATCACAGAAAAGCATCGTCAAAAACGTTACGTTGCAAGGCTGCTCGATTGTTGGTTGTCGCATTTACACCATAGCCAATTGAATCACGCACCGAGTTTGCGCCAAGTCGTGAAATTCGAGGCAAGTTACGAGCAGGCACAAGGGACCGGAATGATCCGTGGAGCTCAACATTTGTTGCTTTCGTTCATGGTAATCATGATCAAGGCATTTGAGCAAGGAGTCATATGGATTAGGCAACATAATAACATTGAGACCCCATTTCCGTTTGACCATCTTTGATCTGAGTACAAGATAAAGACGACATACCGACTCCACCTACGAGGGAGGAGGCGCGCCATGGAACTCTCGTTGGCCCGAGCCTGTATATTACCTTTTATCGTCGTGTTTATTTATACTCGCGTGTGGTCACGTACCTCCGCGCTCCGCGCTACCTCCACCTCGCCCCCGGCCACGGCCACGACCTCTGCCACGACTTTCACCATTGCCATTGCGCCAATCACCGTCCGAACGATTGCGAGGGGCTGAGATATGGTTATTGCAAGATGATCAAAAAATGATCGAGTATATTTACCACGATCACCGCCCCGATTGCCACCACGGAAACCGCCCCGCTCCCCTCCACGATGGAAACCCGTCCTGTCGCCGCGGAAGCCTCCGCGCATACCACCACGCTCACCACGATGACCTCTAACACGTCCGCGGCCTCCACGCGCCGTTGGCGTGAAACCGTCGTTTTCGGTCTGCGGAGCGGGGGCTGAAGTATCTCCGTTCAACAGAGGCGCTGACGAAGGTAGGTTCACTTCAATTGTCTGACCGGCAGGTGTCGCCGGCGAGATACTCGCTTGGAGGTTTGCGATTGAAGGAAGCCCGCCTTCTTCATCTGCCTCTGCCCAATCAATCGGGTGAGCTGAGGTCGTCTGTATAATTGATTAGTCATGTGACAAGTAAAGGAGATCGAATGCCGACTTCTACGGGTTGGATGGAGGGATTTTCAACGGCTTGGGGTTGTTCTTCGGAAACACCGTTGGGTTCTTCGTCAGGCTTTTCTGCCCATTCGGGGTTGATTTCGAATGCTGGTGCCTCCAGCTCGCTCGCTTGCATGAAATCGAAGCTACTGGAGACATTTAAAGAACCAGGAATACCTGCTACAGGCTCGTCCACGGGCTCAGCCTCGATTTCGATAGACTCTGGTTCGGCTGGCAGCGGAGTAGGCTCACGCGGGGGATTGAGGAAAGACTGCACAATACTTAACAGTCGGGTATCTAAGAGAGGGTTAATTGGTCCTGCGACCTTGAAATGCAACAAACTTACACGATACGCCATTGAGGTCGCCCTCGCCAGAAAAGAAACCAGAGAGGACGGTGTTTTTGATATTACTGTCTTCACCCAGAAGGGCATCACATGCTGTGAAGATCGCTGAGCCCTCTGTGTCATCGAAATCAAGCACGACACGGGGAACATTCCCGGTTGCGATTACGGAACGCAAACGAAGGAGCGTCAGTATCGAGGAGGTTTTTGAAGCATAGGAAGCCTATAAGAGAGAGTAAGATGGTGTGATGTGCTAGGTGTGTAGGCATTGCAAAGTCTTGCCTGCGCAGAGGAAACAGCCTCTTGAGCTTTGAGCGACTCTAAGCGTTCTGTTTCTGCACGCTTTAACGCTTGATCATGGAATAACTGAATCTCGTGTGCCTGACAGTGTGTCGCATGCATGGTGGTGGGCGATATCCGATATGAAGGTACACACCTCTATTGATTTCTTGACTTCTTCTAGTTCTTTGTAGACGGCCTCGAGGGAGGGAAGGACTTTGAGGGTCCGCTTTTGGTCGTCATCGAGTTTCTCATAATCGGTTGCTGCGTAGCTTGCGATCCGAGACTGTTGTAAGGTCGGCCGGGTTAACAGCGCAAGCCTTTTTGGAGAACAACGGGACGAATGGGGCATACGATTTTCTTGTTCAGAACGCGCATGCGCTTCTGCACGAGTTTGATGACTGGGCTGGCTTTGGGGTTGAGGTCGTCGTGTGTGGGGGCTTCGGAAGGTGCGACGTGGTCGGGAGCGACGTTGTCCTCTTTGATGTCGGTCTCGTTGGGAGTAGCGTCGGCAGCATCGACGGGGGCTGCGGATGGAGCGTCTGGGATGGTGACGGAGCCTTCTGCAGGTGAGCCTGGTGTCTTGCTCTTGGCGCCGGTCCTGCGCTTTTTCCTTTGGGACTTGGAGGGGGCGACGGGAGGGGGGGCACCGGGCACGAGACGAGCGACAGGCGCGACTTCAGCCATGGCAGAGAGTAAGTATTCAACGTGGAAAAGGGAAGCAATTTGAAGGAGGCTAGTCGACTTTCCCACGGGTATACTTGGTCATGGCCAACGCTGAGCTCGTCCGACACGCCGACCTCTCCTTTGCCGACGGCAACATCGCCGTCCTCGCCGGCGCCGAGTATTTCATCGTCCACCAGGGCCTCCTCGTCCGCCACTCCCAGGTCCTCCGCGACCTCATCAGCGCCGTCGACCCCACCCCGGCCATCGACGGGCGGCCCCTCCTCGCCCTCCCCGACCCAACCCGCAGCATCGCGCACCTCCTCCAGGCACTGTATGATGGCATGTCCGTACCCTTTCTGACCCCTTCCCCGTGCACTTTGACATGTCCTAGCTCCTTTCTGACCTACGACGAGCCGGGCTTCACCGTCGTCGCTAGCCTCCTCCGCGTCCTCACCACCTACAAGGTCCACCGCATCCGCCACGACATCCTGCGCGTTCTCTCGACCTCCTGGCCAACAAACCTGGCCCAGTGGGAGGCTCGTGAACACGCTGTGACCACCCCAGACGGCGTATACTCTCCACGCCCCACTTTGCCTCATCCCGTGTCGGTAATTCCTTGCCACCACAGCCGGTGACTCACCACGTTCTCTACCGCAGAGAGGTCATCAAACTGGCCAGAGACATCAACGCGCCCTTTCTCCTGCCCTCCGCCATGTATGATCTTTCCCGTTTTGCCCCCAGCGAAGCCGCGACAGGTGTCTACAACACCCAACTCGGCGACTACATCCGCCTGGACGAAAGCGATCTTCTTTGCGTTCTCCGTGGACGCGAACATGGCGCTCGCTACTTTTCCACCTTTATCGTAAACGAACTGGAAGGAAGACTCGCCTCCACCTGGTGCCTTCGTCGCAACGACCCAAACCCTTTGGCAAAGCGTGCTTGTCAGATCGCGTTCGAGGCGATCACCTTTGAGCTCCTCCGAGACATCAACGGCATCATCAGCCACCGCACTTCGGATCCCTTGTATGCAATGTCCGACGCCGAGGCGATGCAGACGAGAGAAAGCGTTCCCGAGGACGGCCCTCCTACCATGCGGGCATGTGAGATGTGCCGTGCGGAGTTCTCCTCCGCAGTCCTCGCGGCAAAGGAGGTCTTTTGGCAGAAACTCCCCCCCTGGTTCGGTGTAGATGTACCAAAGTGGGGCTGATCGTCGTGGCCCATGTATTTCCATATGTATCCCATGAAATGTCTAGTTGACGTCATCCCACCTGTCCGACTACTAGGGGCTTTTTCAGTAGACACTTTGCCGTCGTTCTCTCTTCGTCTTGACCCATTGACATGTCAGAGTCAGAGAATGCCTCAGATACCTGGTCCGAGAGCGAGGACCACGACACCAAGGCGTACGCCCCGTTCTATTTCCCTCGAACGCATACAGACTGGTCCGGCCAGCGAAACGATAGCAGAAATCGAACGTCTTACGCTCCTCATCCTAGAGCAAATCGTAGCGCTGCCCGCAAAGTCCCGACGAGACCCAGGATCAACGCGCTCCCAGCGTCGCCAGAACGATGGCAAAATCGAGATTCGGGTCGCAGACAGACGGAAAGACAAGGACGAGACCGGGGGGTGAATGCCAGCCATCGTCTCGTTTCCCCGCATCGGTAAAACCCGTTTCACGTAGATGCGCCTCGCGCGTTCTCCGCTTCCCTGCCCAAACCAAGAGCCCGAGTGCGAGGCCAATCGGTACGCAAATCACCCGTGGTGATCGCTGATAGGTGACACGCCAGTCCGCCAGCCCAATTCCTCCGGGTGATGAATTTCGCACATGAGGCCCTCGTCCAGGACCTCTCGCTCACCAAACGGTAGGAGAAGATTGTTCCCGAGTTCAGATAACGAACTTGCAGGTCACAGTGATCTTTTCTACAAAGATGTCACGCTGTTTAGATCACAAAGGACGGTGGACAAGGTACGCATACAGGGTAAAATCTGATGACGTCTGACTGGGCCAGCTCGTGGACGACCTTGCGGCGACCTTGGAGCTCAATAGAGCGGATTTGAACATAGTAATTCTTCTTTTCAGAAACCGTCCCCCGTTGCTGAACGCGCGCATGTAGCGTGCTACTTCCAAGGGCCTCGTCTGTGGCAGTGGTCTAGCAATACATCTGCTGGACGGCCAGGTCTTGCGAGTAAACGACTCCGAGGTAAGGACACCTTGTGTTCGTACGTCCAATCGTGACCAATGCTGTGATTAGGGCACGCTGATCCCGGCCGGAGAGGATATCGAACGTTTTGAAGTCAGCTCCGACGTCAGTTGGGTCCTTGTGGTCGAAAAGGAGGTAACCCGATATGCTGTCGAGCTCGACCGTTATCAACTCCTTTTCTTGCAAACCAGGCGGTCTTTCAGACTTTATGCCGATTACAGTTCACCAGGTACCCGGGCTTACCTGGGAGCGGATTGATCATCACGGTGAAACGAAACGTTTCGCCTATTTTCGTAAGACGCCACTCACTCGCAGCAGGGAAAAGGCTACCCAGATATCGCCACTCGACAACTCGTCAAGACGTTGTCAGACAACTTGCCGGACGAGTGAGCAGCCAGGATCTTTTCCTACGTACCTAAACCCCCTTTCAGCATACCGATCATGGGGCTGGTCGACGGTGACGCCTACGGTCTGGACATACTCTCGGTTTACAGGTACGGCAGTCGAAACCTGCGACACGAGAACGAAAAACTCGCTGCGCACCGCATCCAATGGCTCGGGATCAGAGTCTGGGAGCTCGCGGGGTACGGGTCAAGCCGGTCCACGATGGCCGTTCCCAATTAAAACAATGTCTTTCTCATAGCCTGAACGTTCACCTAGATACGCTGATCCCGATCACGAAACATGACGAAAAGAAAGCAAGTTGTGATGCACTAGGTCCCCATCGTAGTCATCGCTGAACCGATTTTTTTTTTTGTTCCCGCAGGCCTTGGCGATGCTGCTACATCACGGAAACAGTTTACCCGTGGAATGGAGGCACGGGGGTGTTCTGAAACAATTGGCGTGGCGTCCTCCCTGATCTTTCTTTTTCTTGCAGGAAAGAACTCATGCGCATCCTACACATGCGAAGAAAAGCAGAAATCGAGATTTTGACGAGTGGCGGTGGGAGTCAAGGCGTCGAAGAAGCCAGGGGGACGTCGTGCCTCGTGCGTTATGTGTGTCACAGAATCCTGCATTTCGTGGAGATGTCCACGTAGCACGACCGTGAAACTTGCGGGGGTCCCTTCTGACCGGATTGGCAACGTTTCGAGACCATCTACCCAAGATTGGGCCGCAGCGAGTTGGTTGCAAATGTAGTAAGCCATCACTACAGCACAGAAGCCCCCTTGAATGGAGAGGATCATCATCGCGTCTGTACACAATACATTGTCATTACATGGATTATGGTGCATAGGGATGAGTGTACGATAGAATTATGGTCTCGAGCACTCAATGATATTGTACAAGAGCCTCATCTGGAGTCCCAAACGTAATCTACGTCTCCGAGTCCGCAGCGTTGTCATCGGCATCGATATTTTCTCCACTCCCCAGTCGCTGAATGAGATGGTCGATTTTTGCTTTGTGTATCCGGTGATGTTCTTGCCATCCTTTCCAAGGATGATGAGGGTGCTACGGCGACGACGGTCATTGAGGGCGTTATAGGAAATAAAAGTAATGCATACCAGTCGTCCAAATGCTTGGAATATTTTATCTGATGTGCCCTCGGGCTTGGTGAAAAAGTACTTGGCAAGAAGAATATCATCTGAGCGGGAATACCGCATCTTCTTTTCAGGTGGTTGGGGTAGAGGATCATCTCCTTCTGTTCTGTTCAGCTCGTGTTTGTGGCGACGCCAAAACTTCATCCATGATGCACGGGAGTGGTGCGGGGCCTGAGGGTGTAAAGAGTGAGTGAAGAATACCATTCGCAGCGAATGAATGACCTTTGTAGCGACGTCTTTCCAGAATGCTACCATGTCGAACCGATCCTGAGATCTGGGGAGAGTAAAAGGAAAGTGAGCAAAGCGGGCCCCATCCCGCATTACTGGCCTTACTTCCTATATTCCATGAAGCGAACAAGGAATGTCACGTCCTGTTCCGTGAACGCCACTCCTTTCCCGGTCGTACTCCTGAACAACGCCCTCGGGGGAGTCGGAGAGCGGTTACGCGGTTGATTACCCTCTTGCTGTAGTCGTTGCTGCGCTGCGGCGATAATCCCAGGACCGGTACTAACTCGAAGCTGTTCCGTTCCGCTCTGTTCTTGTTCTCCCTCCTCATGCGGAACGGAATTATCACCGACGTCCATGGAATATCCACCGAGCCTGATTTGATGCTTATTGCAGTACCGGCGCCAGGAGTAAAATCTGTCGAGATGTTACTCAATCGGATGAAAAAGGTACAAACTGATGTTGCGCACGTATGATGCGGGGCCTACGGGGCGAATCAGTTCGTATGTACGGTCGAATACTAGACAAAACGACGGACCTTGATAGCTATCCTCTCACATATCTCTCTCAGGCTAGGATCAGTTGGATTCAGGGTTTCGTATCTGAGATGTTGACGAGGCACAAACCTTAGCACAAGGCCTTGCTCTTGACAGTAATCGATGTATCTCTTGAGATACAGGACATCGTCAGAAGTGAAAAGGTTCCCGCCATATGTACTCTTGATTACACGGCTCGGTGGCGTAGGAGACCTAGCAGGCGGATTCTTTCGATTAAGGACAAGGGTAGAAGGTGGCGCCGCAGGAACTCCCTACAAAGATTTCAGACATATGTGAGTGCGTCAGGGTGTTGTAAACAAACCTGGTTCCGAGTTCGCTTCCGCCCGCGGGACTTTTCGCCATTAGCATTGTCAACAGGTGCATTCGATGAGCCAGCGGCCGAAGGGCCTGGATCGTGCATGTAAGGAGGTGCTTGGTCGTAAGGTTGCTCATACTACGCGGGTACGTCAACCTATATGGTATAGGGCGTTTCAACTGCCAAACTGACCGTTGCAGGATCATAGGCATAATCGCCCGGAGGCGCGGTCGCCCAATCGGTCTGTTCCTCGCGATACCTATAAGGGTAAGGGGGCCCGCTCGGTCCTGCTACCATGTGGGGCGGGGGTTGCTCGAAACCAGTGACCCAAGGACCGTCACGGTAGGGTTGCCCAGGACGAGGGAGCATTCCCGAGGGAGGCTGAGGAGGGGCCATGTGAGTCTGTTGCGGTGCAATGGCATTGGGGGCCTGCCATGACTGGGGTGGGGCTGCAGTGGGGGGTTGGATACCGCGAGGAGGGTGCATCGGGTGTGGATAGACAGGATAGTACGAGCCCTGGGGGGGCGGATGGACAAGCGGATCAGTTGGACCCATGGTCGCAAGGGCCTGGGGGTGAGGGGGGATGGGTGGCAGCGAAGACACTGGAGCGGACGAGGCCGGATCGTTCTGGGAAGGGACGACGGGTGGGGGATCAACCCTACAAGAAGACCAATCTTAGACAGCTATGGAGAATGGGGAGGAGGGTGCTACTTTTCGGTACCGGTAACTCTACACCCCGCCCAGTTGTTTTGGAACGTCTGGAGTGCGCCGGCGCGAATACACTCATGGACCCAGCGGGAATGAAGGACGATTTTACCCTTCTTACCCGCATACTGGCGGAACAAGTTCTGACCAGACTCTTTGTGGGGGTCGACTGATCTGTGGATGAGCGTTGGTGGATGGCGGGATCGACGACGACTTGCCTAGAATATACGGAGTGCCACTGTAGCTAGGAGAGACAGCGCCGCCGTGTTTCTGTGAGGGCGACGATGGGAGAGGGAGATCGGTGGATGAGTGCGAGGGACTTACGGTGATGAGTTCTACAAGGTCGTCTTTGTCGTCGACGTCTTTTTCGATGTAGATCGTGAGCGGGGTGCCCATCATGGGCTCGAGGAAGAGGGCGGGATTCTGGGGATCGGCAGGGGGCGGGGGGGCATTCTGGCTGTGAGCGCGTCTGGCAGAGCGGGCTGGTGCCATGGGTCTTGGCCAGGACTGGGTTTTGATGTAGAGCGAAAGAAAAACCGCCAGCCCCAAATCGGGTCACGCGGTGTGTGACAGTGGTTGGAGTCCTGCAAGCGGACTTTGAACTCGACTCGGTGGCACCTCGGCTCAAGGCGCAAAGAGGCGTGCTTGGCGCATCGCAATGGCCGGCACACAACAAGGACCTGCACCCACTAGCGGTGGTTTTTAGTCGGGCAAAGGGACAAGACGCTCATCAAACTGCGATGTTGTGTCTTGTTTGTGTGCATCAACATGGGAAGTCGGAGTCTGAAAGTGTATTATCTAGGACGGGTTTCCCGCTAATTCGCCCGCAACAGCAGAGACTCGTCGCGCTCTCCTCCCCCCCCCGACTGTCTCCGTCGCCGTTTCCGCCCGCCATGGCCAACGTCGCCGGCCGAAAAAAATCCATCGCATCCAACCCCGGCCTCGTCATCGAAACCCCCGTCGCCAACAACAACATCCTCAACAAGGCCGCCTCCGCCTCCACCTCCCTCTACCAGCAATGCTCCTCCCTGCGCGCACGTCTCATGCGCATCCCCAACTTTTCCCACTTCTTCATCCTCTCGTCCCCCAGCGGTAGCCTCCGCCAGTCCACCGATCCCGTCACACAGCTTTGGGATTGCTTCACCCTCGGCATCCCCCTTTGCTTTCTCTTCAACCTCCTCCCTCCCCCGACCCGTCCCATCGCCGAAATAAGCACAGACCCTGCCACCTTCGATCTCTCCAACGAAAAGGAGAAGAAACGCGCCATCGCTAAATTCGCCATGAGACTCTCTGAAATCGACAACTGCGAACGATTCACCGTATCCGATCTGTGGGACCGTCATTCTACCGACGGCCTGGTCAAGGTGCGCTGTCTCGTATGGTCTGCGTCGATTCCCAAGTCTGACACATCACAGGTGGTCAGCACGGTCACCACCCTCGTCGACCTACTGCCTTCCGATGTCTTCGAGCCTGCCCCAGCCTCTCCCCCTCTCCTCGCAGCCCAAGAGTCGATAGATTCCCTTGTCAACCATGGATTGTCCCCTACCGTCCCTCCAAATGCACACGACGCAGCCCGAAATAATATCATCAGGGAAATGGTAGAAACCGAACGTAAATATGTGCAGGATCTGGAGGTCATGCAGGTCAGACGCCCGTCCCCTCATTCCCCTATTCTCCTCTGATCCAAACCAGAAATACGCGACCGCATTGTCGCAAAGCAATACGATAGACCAGGATACCATCCATCTACTTTTCCCGGGTTTAAACAAGTTGTTGAACTTTCAGAGAAAGTTCCTCATCCGCCTTGAGAGTACTGCCGAAATGCCCTGGAAAGACCAACGTTGGGGTCTGCTCTTCCTCGAGAACGTAAGCCCAATTGTTCCTTTTTCGGAACATGACACACACTTAATGCGGCGCTTCCCTTGTCTTGTGACGTTTCGTTCTTTTCGGAACAATAGGAAGACGAGTTTGCGGTCTATGAACCCTACTGTGCCAACTACACCAACGCTGCAGACATCATGATCAAAGAAGAGCAAAACCTTTCGGTATGTAAGCTTTGATTGCATCTCGGTTCATCTCCAACCTGGTCTCCATGTGAGCCCGGTTGGTGTGACAACAGTCTACGCCAGTTGCGTCCCAGAAATAGCATTTCTGACGTTTCCAATTTCGTTCTGGCTCCCAGGTACACAACAATTTGATAAATGCCAAATCAGAGCTCCCTGCATTTCTGATCAAACCTGTTCAGAGAATTTGCAAGTATCCATTACTTCTCGATGTGGGTGACCCTTGTTCATCGTTGCGTCCTCAATCCTCATCTCCCTTTACAGTCTCTAGTCAAGGCATCAACTATCGTTGATTACCCACACTACGAGGAGCTCCAAGCTGGCTCCGCTGCAGCGAAGCGGATAACGGACAAGATCAACGAAGCACAGCGTCGCGCTGAGAACAATCAAACTGTACGAAATCTTGAAAGTCGCGTCAAAGATTGGAAGGGTCATCACTTGTCCAATTTCGGTAACCTTTTACTCGATGATATTTTCACCGTCACCAAATCAGAAGTGGACCGAGAGTATCATGTCTTTCTATTCGAGAAGATCATCTTATGTTGCAAGGAGGCACTACAACCACCACCCAGTGGTAAAAGAGGTGGAAAAAATAATTCGATCCTGAAGAAGCAGGCTATCCCTTCTGTCGCGTCTATTCCCGGGGTGCCAAACAAGAAAAAGGACACTCCGCTTCTACTCAAGGGTCGGATCTTCTTGAATAACGTCACCCAAGCCATTCCAAGCTCGCCAAGAAATTCAATTGGTGCGTATTCGGACGCCATACCCATAATTCGCAAATTAACACCCCCTAAGGTTCTTCTACCGTCAACCCATACTCCCTTGCTGTATGGTGGAGAGGTGATGACGATCTGGAATACTTTACACTCCGCTGTCGCTCAGATGAGCAGCTCAAACAGTGGGAGACTCAGATCAACAGGCTGATCAGGGAGGTAGCAAATCGAAGGACGTCAGATCGAAATATTTCGCAATTTGTCGCGCATAATAGCCACGTCTCTGTTACCCCTTCCATTGCCCAACGGTCCCCACTTCCCTACACTCACGACAGAGCATCATCTTCGATGTCGCACGTCCAATATGTTAACAGTCTACCGCCTCATCCAGCTAGCAGCCGTCACCGACCTATTCCTTATCCTAGCGAGGAGCAAATTTCTGCGGCGTCGTCATCTGCATCGTATTCCAGCGGTGGTTACCATGGGTTTGAATTCGACCCTGATGATGAGTACGAAGATTACCCGCCATCCAGCATGCCCTCGTCGGGGCGTGGCACACCGCTTGGCACGCATCGCCTAACCGGTCAAAACCTTCATGCCGACCGCGAGTCTTTCGCTGGTTACGACCATTCCCGGGCTCGAATAGAAGATACCAACGGTTATGTTCATACTCATTGGAGATCTACTAATGGTACTCAGCCATTCCCTCCATCTCTCGTACCTTCCTACCGTCCACAAGTGACGCGTATGAACTCTACCACGAGCTCAACAGATGCTAGCTTTGGCTCCGGTTCTCGACCTCCTCGAATTCCCCTCCACACTCAAATAAGCTCTCAGCAGCTTAAAGCGCCATATGATCAACCCGATACACCAACCTCCACTTGTAGTGCACCCGTCACTCTACCCCTTAGTCGATCCAGGAGCGCAAGTCAACCCAGCGCGTATGTTCCACAAACATCCCCACCTCCCATTCCTAGCACCGCATGGACGCACCGCTCGCAGAACTCGACGGCGGAAAATAAGCGGGGTAGCGGCTCAAGTCAATCCACCCGTGGCTCGTCAGAGGAGTCTCCGAATAGCTCGTCGCCAATAACGCCGTTTGGTTCCAGTGAATCCTCGCTAGCAGGACATGGGCTTCGACAGTCGAGATCGCAAATGTTTGAGGGCATGGCTCTGAACAATGGTCACCCCCCTTCTGTCAAGGTCAAAGTCCACTTCCAGGACGATATCTTTGTCATACAAGTCCCTCGATCCACGGAATTCAACGAACTTGTGGATAAGGTAGGGAAGAAGATTCGCCTCTGCGGTCCACGTCGGGACGACACTCCGTTGAGAGTGAAGTACAAGGACGAGGACGGTGACTTGATATCCCTTGGGTCTACCGAAGATGTACAGATGGCCTTTGAATCGTTCCGCCCCGGTGAACAAGTCACTCTGTATGTCACATAGGTCACGACGTTTGTCTACTGCGATGACTCCTACTCTGGGACTCCACACGGCATTCTCCTTTGTAAAGTTCATCCGCCATCTGTGTCTATCATCCACGTTCGTTTGCACGTCCTGTTCCTGTTCATCTTTCTATGATTTCTCCAAGTACGTTCGGCCCCGAGGCTACAGTCGAGACTTTCCCGGTCATGTGTCTTTTGTCATTCTCGCTCTTTGAATTCTTTGACGCCATCGAGCATCATATCTAAAATATGGAGGAACATCGGCCATGTATAATCTTTGATAGAACACCGCACTCATTGCTACGCGCGACTTATATTTATGATTATTGGTTACCAGTCGACAACGCTTTCAAGTGGGTTAAGAGAAACCAAGGTCTCTAATCTATGATCCTTGGTGAACGTCTAGTTCGGGGTATATGGTCTAACTCTACAATGCGTCTGGTGATATGTCCCCCAGGGTGTGCAGGTCCATGCCACTCATGGCGCTATATAAGGAGCGCGAGTCATCCCCGTACTCTGACTGCCCGTCGATGGTTTCCTGCCGTATCGCGTGAATAAAGTGGACTGAGACTTCGGGACACACTCACATCAAAGTAGTGGTTAACCACGCTCCGCGGAGCTTCGAAAGAACGGTCAGAAAAAATAACACCGCTCTCGGTAGAGAAAACTTACTTCGTGGTGTTCTTGGTAACCGGCACGTCACTCCGCTCTGCAAGATATGATAGGCAACGAGTCCCGACCTGGTAAAGGATAGTGGAATAAGTCGACATGTACGGGCTCACTGCCTTGAATATTCTCACCATCCGGTCTGATGTGATGCACCGAGCCCTCGGCCGTTGTCTGCGTGGAAATACTGACACGATATGATGCGATCGGTGACTATGCATGATGCAGAGCAATGACTCTCACTTCGTAAAACCAGACGTAGTCGCGGAAATGTGGGTCGCTGTCTAATTTGGGGTTACCGCCGTTGGTGGCCCTTCTGCCCTCCGCGTCGCGCCCAAAGATGTGGATGATGCGGTGTTGAATTTCTTCAGCGACTTCGACGAGGTTCATGTATTCGCCGCTGCCGGTTGGGCATTCGACCTGAAGGTCATCCCCGTAGTACTGGTAAAATCGTTGCAGACTTTCGATGAGTAAGAAATTGACGGCAAGCCCTGGGTAGATCATGAGCTCTTGTCTCACAAAGTGTGATCAGGGCCTCACAGATGGGTCCACGCCAGTTGGAGTTCCCGCCAAACATCCCAGAGTGAGATTCGCCAGGCCAGTACCTGACTTCATGCCGCTCCCCGTGAACATTCATTCCCCAAGGTTTCTCCTTGTGCAACTTTGACAAACTAGACGATATTCTCAAGATGTTAAGTAAGGAGGGTGGAGGCCTGACGCACGATCGAATACCATATTCGCTCAGGAACTCGTCCTCGTTCAGCATCTTCTCTAGGATGCGAACGAGCCTCTCCTTGCTTGCAAGCGCGAGCAGACGTCGTTCCCCCTTACCCCCGGCTATAACATACTGAGAAAATTAGGGGCGAGATAAGGGCTATCATATTACCTTTCATATTCGCCATATTCCGAGCCGAGACCTCGGGTCTGTGATCGATAAACCATTCCATGCGCTTCTTGAAACCTGGGAATCTGTTGAGCACGGCAGGCTCGAGTACAAGGGTCGCGTAAAGGGGAATGAGGCCAACAAGGCTGCGCACAGGCAACTGGATCGCGTTTCCGGGTCCGAACTGAATGACATCATAATACATTCCGTCTTCCTCATTCCAAAGGCTTAGCTCGTTATCTCCGGACATGTATGTCATGGCATCGGCGATAAAGATGAAATGCTAAGATTGGTCAACAAAACGGAACATCTGTGAACAATTCGACGTGCCTCGAAGAATTTGGAGGCGATATCCTCATACACTGCGTTGTGCTTCGCAAGTTCCAGGGCCATATTTAACCTAGACTCAACATCAGTAAAAGGCGGAGAGATACACGCCTTAAACTTACATATTCAAGCAATAAAATGCCATCCAAGCAGTGCCATCTGCCTGACGTAAATTTCCCCCTGTTGGCAGTGGCTCGGAGCGATTGAAAATGCCGATATTATCAAGCCCAAGGAAACCACCCTCGAAGACATTATGTCCCCCAGAGTCCTTTCTATTTACCCACCTGTATAGGTAACTTTGATCAACCGAACCTTCCGTGAATGACGGACCTACGAACCATGTAAAGTTGAGCAGTAATTTCTGGAAGACCCGCTCCAAAAAGGGTATATCCTCCCGCCCGGTGAGCTTACGTTCTATCTTGAAAACTCTAAACGTCGCCCTGTGGTCCGTTAACGCGATAGTTAAGACGCGTTCAGGGGAAACTGTACTCACCAGGCATGTACCGGCGGGTTCACGTCCGAGAAGTTCCACTCATACGCCGGAATCTGCCCGTCTGGTTTCATGTACCATTCCCTAGTTAGCAAGTCAAGTTGTTTCTTAGCGAAAGTCGGGTCAACAACTGCGAGAGGTATGCAGTGAAAGGCGGTATCCCATGCGGCAAAAAATGGATATTCCCACCTGAATAAATCATCCATCAAGGTCGGAAAGTAAAAAAGATTTTTCAAAGTACACACTTGTCGGGCATGGAAAGAATATCATCGATATGCATATGGCGCCATTCCTAACGGACGGTTTAGTGCAGACTGATGACTAATTGTAGAGACATACTTGATTGCGAATATATCTACGTCCAGGGGGTGGTGGGGGTTGTGCAGGGTCCCCCTCAATCCACTCCTTCTGTATGAAGTAGTAGTATTGTTTCGTCCACAACATACCCCCTAGAGCCTGCCTCATTATCTGCTTAAAGTCGTCGCTCATTGGGCCGAATATAAGTGAATTGTAAAATTCATCTGCCTCTTCACGTCGTTCCTCAATCACCGAGTCAAAGACGAGTTCGTCTTCCAAGCTCGAGACCTTTGACGCAGACTGCGGAGTCAATCTGATGCGTACAACTGCGCACCCACCATTACCTGGAACATTCTCAAAAATATAATGCGCGGCAGATTTCGTCCCTCGTTTCTCTGGGCTGACAAAAGAAGATCTCCCGTGGTCCTCTCCTTTGGAAACTGAACCATCCGAGTCAGAGGTAGGTCGATGCTCCGGGATAATGTAGTCGTGAAAAGCGTCTTTGACGTACGGCAACGCGTTTTGCGTTCCATAAAGACGGTGGAAGTTGGTATTATTCTCCGTGAATAGGAGTTCAGGCTGAATGATGACGTCCTCGTCCGTGACGAATACGCCTTCTGCGTTGACAGGTGGTGGAGAGGGTAAACAGTACAAGTAGTACTTCTCCATAGCCGGGTGCCTTATCTTGATATATCGGACGTCGTTCTCCGTAACCGAGCCAGCGAGAGATGGCATCGAGGGCTTGACAGCGGGCCACGACCATGTGTTCCGGAACCACAATTGGGGAATGATGTGGAGCGTTGCGGGATCTGGACCACGATTGTAACTGGTGATCCGCACATAAAGGCTATTTGGATCATCTTCATCTTTCGCGTACTTCAAAAACCGTTCAGACGAGTGGCCCCGAGCGGAGGAAAAGAACACGGACCTCCATAAATACATCCCAATATCGGCTGTCTTCAAAAGCATCAGAATCTAGGATCTCGTATTCTGTCACGTTCCGATCCCGGTGGACATTCTCCGTCACGAGCCCATCGTAGGGGTACTTGCGTTGGGGGTACTTGTATAAAAATTTCATGTAGGAGTGGGAAGGCGTCGAATCCAGGTAATAATAGAGCTCCTTGACGTCTTCGCCGTGGTTCCCTTGATGTCCTGTGACACCGAAAAGGCGTTCCTTTAATATGCGATCCTCGCCGTTCCATAACGAGAGCGAAAAGCAAAGTCGTTGATGGTTATCCGAGATACCACCAATGCCATCCTCGCCCCATCGATAAGCGCGTGAACGTGCGTGTTCGTGAGGGAAATGACTCCAAGCGTCTCCATTCTCCGAATAGTCTTCTCGGACAGTGGCCTGGAGTCGACGAATGAGCATCGAAGCATGGACGCCAGTGCTGAATTAGCCCTACCCACTGTCGATCGCTAAGGTATGGACCCCATCGTTTCCAATGGCGGAGCCGGGCATCGTCTTGACGAAGACGGTACCTCTCGGTACCTTGGTAGTTGGCACCCAACTTGTCGTTTAACCGCTGGCGGTAGCTCTTTTGGACGTTATCGCCAACTGTCCCGCTTGGACCACGTGGGCTCGTCTTTGTGACTTTGGGAGGGGGTTCTGACTTTGCCGCTGGTTTGGGAATGTGAATAGTGAGGCGGTTGTCGCGAGGATCCGGTGAGTCGCTCAGTGATCCTGGGCTGTTGGAATCGTCGCCGCCTCTGAAGAGTTTATCTTGTATCGCTTTGACCGAACTAGAAGTCATGAAGGAAAATAGATGCGTTGGCAGTGACCGACGAAGTTCACCACTGGTTTTATATCTAAATTATCTATCAACGATAGCTGGGCCAGACCTCATCTGACGTCATCTAGCCTTTATCCAAATCCGCATCTGCTGGACATCGATAAATTCCAGGGCAAGAACAAGGTCGGAAGAAAAAAAGGGGGGTATTCATTGGAACATATCTCTCCAAGGGGTTTGATAGTCGAAATGGACCAAACTAGTTAAGCCGCTGCGATGTGCGAGCATTATGTAGATCCGCCGGCAGATCATGTCACAGCGGAGTCCCGTATGTAGACGAAGTAGTCCATTGGAAAACAAGCCCTATTACCATCCCGGATCTCCAGCCGCCATTAACACGCTCTGCGTCCAGTTATATTGTTCCTCTTCTAGGAGAGTAACGTCCAGATGACGGAATTGGGCATCTTTACCACCCTCTCCCGCGGGATTAGGGTGAGAAGCGCTACGCCCTACCGATACCTGCGAATTCGTCGTGCCATTCTTAGTAGTATGGGCCTCCCCGTCATCCTGGATGCCCAACGCAAGCGAAATTGAAGATTCATCGATAGCCGTATTCAATACTGGCGGATAGCTGAATCGCGACGACTGCGGAGCTGTGACCATAGAATCTGGAGAGGAGTCGGATGCAGAAGATGACCGTAAAGCACCTTCCAGTAATATGGTATGAGGACTGGCGGCTACCGGTGTCTGTGGCGTAGGTAACGAAATGGAAGGTGGGGTGTGTTTCGAAAAGAGCAGGTGTAAGGAAGGCTTCTTTAATCGTTTCGTTCGAGAAGTAATCGAAGCTGGACGGGCCTCTGCCGAAATAGAAGAGGAAAAAGAAATAGACGGGGTGGATTTACGGTGTATGATTGGATTTCGGACGACACTGTCCCGTGGTCCAGGAAATTGGAACTGGGCTTCCGAAGGGGTCTGCGTCGGTCGTAGACTCGGGATCGGGAGGGGAATAGGTTCCGCTATGTCAGGGGAGTGGGGAGAATGGGACGATCGTTGTTCACTGCACTCATCGACGAGAGATAGTGGTTTGACCAACTGCATAGGCGACCCTGATGACGAGGGAACGGACAAGGAATCGGTGGAACATGACAGGGAAGGTGGGGAGTATCGGTTGGTTAACTTGAAGTTCAAAGATGTGGGAGTGATTGGACGACCGCTCTGCGATAGGTGAGAAATTGATGAGCTATCGTCCGTCGCAGAGAATGATGGTGACGGCGACTCAGCGTCAAGGGGGAGTTGGGAGATGGTATCACTACTTATGTGCGGTTCTGAAGGCACGCAGGTTGATGAAGAGGATGAAACAGACGTCGACCCTTGAGCGGTAGGAAGGCTGGGAAGGGGACGAACAAAGCGCTTGCTTTCGCTCGATGGCTTCACTTGCGAAGCCATCTGGTCGGTCTCGACAGCATTTACAATCTTCGTGCTCTCCTCTGAGGGGCCAAGAGAGGATGGATTGGTTGCTCCTGCATTCTCATTCAGGTCTAGGCCTTCCTGGCGTTGATGAACACCATTCCAAATACCCTGGCTTTCGCATAGCGCTTGTAATAACGAGGGGTTCATACTCAAACTTGGACACAGGACGAGCAACAAGTTACTGAGTGGCATCTTCGTCTCTGAGCTTCTCTTAGCGGTATGGTTAATTATCTCCGTGACCGTGAAGAGTAAGTCACGGTTTTCCTGTGGCAGGCGAGATATGAGGGTTGAGAGAGTTTTGCGTAGTGATTCGGATGGGGGATGGGATCCGCCGAAGTTTGGCATACCAAGAGTCGAAAGCGACGGGGGTTTCCGTAGTCCATGGATGTTATTCGATGGGAATGGGTCTTGGATGTTGTTGGTTAACCGCTCCGAGGTCATTGCAGCCTCAAAATAAGGCATCAATTGGTTTGTCAAGATGGGCTCAGGTACTACAACACGTATGTCAGTCACAAGCAAGACCGAAATGCTGCTAGTCCACTTACATTCTCGCAGGTAAGCCTTAAATATAGAAGCAACTGCATGAGGGTCCAAGTCACCGGGGCTAGATTGCGCGATATCAAAATCAGCCCCTGCGTCGAAAGTAGTCAATCTCGAATCCATCCCACAAACAACCAATACTTACCGGTGTCGAACTCAGCTCGTAACTTGGCTATATGAGATGAACGACCACTGACACTAAAGCGAACAATGAATACTCGTGGCCCGAGAATAAGCCTTCGCAATGCGCACCGGAAAAGCCCTTGCTCTTGGACACCCCACACAAGAATATGCTGTGCACATCTAACCACCAACGCAGGAATATGACGGTTCTCTAATGGCGCTGAGGGCTGGCTCTGTGGGACATGTTCTGAAGTGTCCGGCTCTTCCCGTTCATGAGGCCCCAAGCTTTGTGCGTGGAGAGCGCTCAATATAGAGTCTATGGCAGTCTCTTTCACACACGTTTTGAGCTCCCTTCCGAAGACCAAACTCCTAACACCTGATACACGAATAGGGCCTCGGATGCACCTGCCGATTTGAGGTCCCTCGTAATCGGATAAAGACGAGGCGGTGGAACTAACGGATGGCGTCTGTGGATTATGGCGAACCTTCCTGCTGTGTCCGTGATGCGGGGACTCTGAATGGTTCGAGCTTGCACGAGAGGGTGGGCCGGCCCGACCATAGGACGATAGTTCACCGAGGGGCGACACAAGAGGACCTGAAAACGAACTTTTAGAGCCCCAAACTCGACCCATTCTTTCCACAGCACGCCGTGCGAGCCCAGCAGCAGGAGCAAAACCTGATGTCATGCTGATGGCTGTTTGACGGGATGATAGTTGACGAGAATGGGTTCGTGGTGATGACGTAGCTGCTTGTGGTGGATCCGGAAGGTCCGGTAATGTTCGTTCGACCCGGGAAGTAGCTGATTGATAAGCTTGGTTTAGAGAGGAAATGGCGTTAACATGGTACACTGCAGCGTCCCGAGTAGCATCCGAAGGCAACGAAGGGCAAGTCACTGTGGCCCTCTCCCTCGCAGCGAGGCGCTCCCGCTCACATCCTTCTGATGCCGACCTGGGAAGAGTGACCGTTATCGTCTCTAGGCTCATGGTTGGATTGGAAACGGTGGAGCCAGAAACCATCATTGAAAGGGGAGGGCCGAGAGTGAGAGATTGAGACCTTCTATCCCTGAGTCGCAACGAAGAGGCCGGAGAAGGACGACTAAATGTGCGCGCCTTTTCATCATTTTGTAGCCCGTCCTCTTCTTCAGCCATAACATATTCCGCGTCTGTGATCAGCGCACTTAGACGCTTATTCATGGGTACGACGGTATGAGTGGAATGTAGTGACTCCGCAAGCGATACAGGGCGAGGTGTCCTGCTCCCTATACTAGGGCGGATAGTATGGAGGCTCAACGTGGAATCGCTTTTCCTGCGAACGTCCTTGGATTCCGACCTCTCGAGATCCTTCCTTTCATTCTCCTTTGGTGCGATCTGCTCCGTAGGTTCATCGCTCCTTTTCATGTAATCTAGTGCTGGCGCAATAGGACTGGACGTTGTTATGATGGATATGTGCTTATCAATGTTGGTATTAATCGGCGTGGGGCGAGAAGACGGGGAGGCTGGTCGACTAGAGTGCTTAGGTGGTGGAGGCGGAGGTGGTAGACTTAGCCCACTCAATGCAGGGGACGCGGGCGCAGACTTCTTATTGAAGACATGTTGCGCAAGCTGAAGGGTAAGCTGCTTCGCCCCTAGCGGACGTGGTGGAGTACCCGGCGATGTATGTAGTGATTCCTCGATCTGCGGCTCCTTCCCTTTATCAAGTCTTGGTGATGATGGAGCGAGAGCGTCTGACTTTTTCCGACGCCCGACTAAAGCGCGCTTGAACCGACTTCCGCTATTCGCCCCCGAAAGGCCCAGAGAAGAGGGGGCTGACGAAGGCGAAAATGTGGTAACTTGAGGCCTGCTGGCAACCTGACCCATTGGAGGCGTAGAAAAGGAAGAATGGGGAGGATAGCTGGAAGGAGGTACACCCAAGATACTCTTGAACGTGGTGGAAGGGGGTGAGGAGAGTTGATCGGCACCAGGGATGCCTGAATGAGAGGGGGGTGTCGCAGGTGGCGACATAGAGGAACCAGCTGACGAGGAAAACGAGGACAAAAGCGAGGCTAGAAACGTGGAAAGTGATTGGTTGTTCTGGACCACGAGGTACGCCTGGCGAGACCGGTGAAGGGGAACGGTTGGGCAGATCGAGCCAATCAAGATATGAACTCGAGGATCGCCTAAATGAGATGATTACGGTGCTACAGCGGAAGGGGAAGCGTTTAAAGCCATCAGTACGAATCCTGGCAAGGGCGGAATATGGGAATGGGAGATTGCAATGCAGTGGCGGCAAGGCTACGAACGTGCAAGAGCGGCCACTAATGGCCGGGGAAGTTGGGCAACTCACCATACAGGTCCTGGTGGGCTAGTGTGAGGGTGGCACTTGATGGTCAGTCAAGACCATCAACTATTTCCACGAAGCCTCACGGACGGGTGACTGGTGGCACAAAGGAGAATGAAGGAACGGAAGCGAACACGCGGCGCCAGTGCTCGTCGTGTGGAACGACCTTCACAGTGCAGAGGCAGGGTCACGGTGTCCTTGAAACACCATTTTGGGACGTGACATTCACGTTATTTTCCATTCTCAAGTCATTACAAAAACTGTTTATTATTACTTAAATAGGGATATCTCGGCATACTATATGTCTATCTAGTACAGATTCAAAACACACACGCTCTGTCGTCACGGCGCAATTAAAACCTCTTTCACCAGCTCATAGGTGAAAAAGGATGTTGCTATACTAGGCGCGACTTTCACTGTGATCCGGTCGTAAGCGTGGGCATCGGCAGGGACACGTTTCATGCTAAGATGACAGACTCACGTAAGTTGGGCCAGAGGCCACGATAAAGCCCACGGAACCCTTCAGTGCGGATGATTGCCCGCAATGCATCCATGGCTCCATTGTATTGATGTCCCATCCCTCCAGCCGACATGCCCACGACCTGCATCTTCCTTCTCAGGACGTCAAATGGGAACGTCAACGTTTGTGAAATAGACCCTGCATAATCATTGTGTTCGTTCAGTACAGTACAACAGAAAACCGGTACAGATAACGCCTCACCAGCTAGAGCACCACAAAGCAACTTCCTAGCGGTACTGCTCTTACCCGGAGGTGTGATGATACCACGCAAAGCCTCGTATGCTGCGAAATTGATACCGACATACGGAGCAACCCCCATGGCAGTCGCAACAAGCCCACGGTACAATCCACGAACACCGCCTTCTTCACGCATGACTTTGCGGGTCATGCCAATCACGGTTAGGTCAGCTCTTGAGTAACGTGCCTTCGGAGTAGCGCGAGATGCAGAAGAGGTAGTCGAGGATGCCGCTGAAGGTGACAGATTCTGGACAGATATACTCGCCGTGGCGATAGATAAACGCGAACGCACAAGATCCAAAGGGTATGTTGAACCTAAGCTCAAGTCTGAACGTCAGAATGAAGGGGAAATAGAACGTTTCGCACAAACTGAGGTAATGCCAGCTAATGCGCCACTAATTAACCGTGTCGGGGTATCGAGCTCCCTAGACCCATTGCGAGTGAAAAGCTATCCGTGGGTTTAGCCGTCGAACACTAAAAGTAGGTGGACTCCTGTTCACTGACTTTTTTCAGCTGCTCGTAGGTCGTGAATTGCATGGCGCTATAAGGCACTATCCGCAAGCAGTTGATCCCATTCCCGCGCATAAAGCCGGTAAAACCTTCTTCCTGCCACATTCTCGCGAGACTGCGCCAGACTCCCTTGTACTGGCCATTGGAACCACTCGGCTGCACTTGCCTAGGAATTCCACAAGGTTATCGTCAGAAGTGAAACGCATTCAGCATGAGGTTACCACTCACTGTATAATCTTGAGCCTCTCCAGCGGACTCACAATAGTGCGAGATGTAGCACCTGCGATGCCTCCGGCCACGAAGTAACAGAGTAGTTCTGGTGACCAAAACCCGTTTTTCTGCGACTTGGCTCCTGCCATGGCCCGGGGCCTTACGTCTTGTGTCAGGACTAGTCGGGTCGAACGTCCAGTACTGAGTACTGAGCGTTAAAACGTCAAATGGCCGCCGGTCGGAGCAAAAAGCACAGGATTCAATAAAACAAGATTATCTATGTGCCGTTGCGCTGCTGCTGCTGCTGCTACATATCCAAGTTTGGATAAGATGTATGGACTGATTATATAATCGAACAATGCCGCCCACGCATTGCACGCGTGGGCTCGGCTGGAAATGATATTTTTCGGAGTCTCGAGCGAACATGCCATCACACTAACAATTCTACAATTGTGCCGTGATCTCAAATGTGGTGTCGGGCAAAAAGCAAACTTAAGTGAGTGTTCAAAATTAATCCAAAAAAGGCTATCGTCCCAGTAGCATCATGACCAATGACGCTGCCGTTACTACGTCAGTGGGAAAGGCCGTGTCAATAGTGCTTCGAAATATTTCTGTACACAAGAGGCTCATCCCAGTCTAGCCTTTTTCCTGGAAGACCCGCCTTGAACTGTGGTATACCCTTGAATAGCTCCGGCCCCGCCACTAACGCTTGCGAAACTAGTCGTACTGCCAGGCTTGGACTGCTGTGACAGATGTTGACCTTGTCCATGCCCGTGTGCTGTTGGACCTTGCGGTTGCGTGTGCGGCTGCGTTGGCGCAGGAACGCCCATCATCGAGGGTGCCTCATCCTGAGTGATGCGTCGTTGAGGGGGAATTTGGTGAGCTGGCACGTATTGAAACACGCTACAAGTGATCACAAGCATGACATGAGCACCGAACAAGGGAAGGAAGGGAACCTCGATTCGACTGACTTCCGCGTGGGACGAGGCTCTTCCTGAAACCACCTATGATCTAGGGCCTCTTTCGCAGTCAATCGCTTGTCAGGATCATACGCAAATAGTTGACGGAGTAAATCGTGGCCTTGTTGCGACCGAATACGTGACTGGCACCATTCCGCAAGGCGGTTCTGATATCTTGCGGAGGTATGAAGTTAGTGCAAGTCGTTCAACTGTATCCACATACGTATCAAGTCGTTTCATATTCTGGTACTCGGGCATATCGCAAACACCGGGCCAATCCTTTTCTTCAAGAAAGAGGTGTCAAAAGACAAGCTCCTCAGACACAAAAACACTCCTTGCCATCTGGCGTGCCAAGAACCTCGAAGATCTTGAGGAGCTGATCCCTCTGAAAAGGGACATTCTTTTTCGAGTCTAGCTTTGCCTCTTCGCCCTTGAATATTGGCCGCAAACTCGCCAGCTCTGCGAAAACGCAGCCGACCGCCCAACAATCAATTACCTTATTATAATGCTTGGCGCCCATGAGGAGCTCGGGAGCACGGTACCATATCGTGACAACGACCTTGTCGCCTGCAAAAAGGGGTTGTAAGGGGTTGTGAATCAGACGAGCGAGGCCGAGATCCCCAATCTTGACGGTTCCTGAAGCAGTGATTAGTATATTGGCAGGCTTGAGGTCCCTATGCAGAATATGCGTGGAATGTAGGTAGACGAGGCCATTTAGAAGCTGGTAAACCAAGGATTTAAGAACTTGAGATTGGATCTGAATACGAAGGGTTTGAGAGTAATGGTGGATGACTTGCTATGGGAAGGTAGAGAGTCGTCAGATCAAGCTACGTCTTGCCCGGTATATGGGACCTACCAGAAAGTCATGCTCGGCGTAATCGAAGACCATATAGATGGATTTGTCTTCCAGAATGACCTCCTTGAGGGCAACGACGTTTTCATGGGATATTTCTCTGTTGAGCTGTTCACGGCATGTCGCATCCCCAGATGAGTTTGTAAACAGAGTACAGTAGAACTTACTGCGATCTCTCGAATTGCACTCTGACTGATGCCAGTATACGTCACGACGTCCCCTTCTTTGTCGGGTTTGAACTTCTTGATCGCGTACATGACATTCTCGGATTCAACGCTTTGTGCTTTGTAGACCCTGCCGTACGTTCCTGAGGATATGAACCCGAGGATGTTGTACTTGGAAGTGACAGTCCGATGTGCGGCATCCCTCTTAGCGCGGTATATCCTCATAGGATCGGTCTGCAGGAGTGTATGGGACCAACTCGAATCGTCCAACATTCGTGAAGAGTATCTCTGATGGAAGTCGACTGGAAACTTGGAAAGTCGAAGTTCTTTCTATTTTGTCGTCCCTCGGACTCTATACGCCCTATTTCGAAGTGTATCATATATAAAACAGTTTCGGCGAAAACTAGGTACAAAAGACAAGTACCCGATGAATTATGGTCATGATATACAAACGAATAACTTCAGAGCACATAAATGCAATGAGGGGTATTCCGATAGCGTTTGTGCGCTTCAGCGGGAAATGGGAATGGTGCATCGAGGTATGTCATAGCGGAACAACAACAAAAAAAACAAATGCAAAACGCTCAGGCACGGCGACAGTTATCCGTGCGTGCCAGCCGCGCTCCCAACCGCCTGGCTATAGTTCGGTGGGGGAACCTCACTAACTGCAATGGAACTGCGATCAATAGTCGTGACATCTGGACGATGTCGTGGATTCGCAAGTTTTGGAAATTCGTCGGATAGTGATAGGCCACCGCCGGGTGCTTCCGGGAGAGGCCTCCGTCCCACACCCTGAGGGTGTAAACGCACTCAACATCCTTGAGTAGTAAACCTGGCAAAAAATTGACGTACCTCGTCTACTGCGGACGAGGTTGGTAAACTCGCTGTGTCGGCGATGGGGCTTCGGGAGTCGCGAGAACCGGATGCCATGGGGGTAACTCCGTCGTGTTGTACTGCATAATTGCTCGCTAGCTCTCGGGTTCTCACAGAAAAAGCTTGGGTAGGGGTATCGTTTCGCAGTAAGTTCGCATTGCTTCTGGTCTCCAGCGACGAAGAAAAGCCTGTCGATGCGACCGTAGCTGACACCGGGGGCTGGGGCTGGGCAGCATAAACTCGGTAGAGGTGTTGTTGAGAGGCCATAGCTGCTTTCCAACGCCGATAGAAAAAGAAGGCAGCACCCGCACTCAGAACAGCAGCTACGACGGCAATAGTGATACCAGCAATTGCACCTGGACTGAGCTCCCTGGTAATCAAGTAAGCCATCCACAGCTGCAAAAGTTACTACGTTTTCGCATTACTTACTTCTGTGAAGTATCACTCGGACTTGAGTTGGATGATGGCGTAACAGTGCTAGTATAGCGTGCAACTTGATCAGCGTCGTAAATGAAGAGCTGACGGTGAGATACCTGGCTATAGTCCACAACTGCGCGTAATCGATACTAAGGGATTGCGTACTGGCACTTGTAGCAGGGAGGTTAGTAAGGACCAACTGATGCGAACCGGGACCAAGATTATCGGCATGGTAAATCATGACCCCGTAGTTGGTAACATAAAGGTTGGATGCATTATACTGCACTGTCTGGCCACCGTCCAATTGGGCTGAGTATAGTCCGTTGGAAGGCCCGGAAGTCCCAAAAAGGCTGACGGCCTCGCCTGAAAACTGTGTTAGAGACATGTAACGGCGCGCTGAACAACGAGCATGCCCTGTGTGGTACATAAGTCATCGATGACGGGTCTGAAGGAAGAGAAACCCACTGTGAACGTGAACGTGACGCTCGCATTGTATATTTGTGTGACACTAGGACAAATGAATTGGGCGCAGCTAGCCAGTCGATAATGCTTACTGGCCAGTACCGTTGCTAAATAAACCGAAGTTGAGGTTGCTTGAAGTCGTTCCCCAAGCTGGTTCTTGATACTGAAAACGGGGGTCCGTGTCTTGAACTACGTTGACAACCAACTGGTCATTTGTATTTCCAACTTGTGATTGCCACGCGATCTATGCGACATTAAGCACTTGACCATTTGACGCGAGACTTTGGCTACCATGTCAATGTCCACGTAGAGACTCCCGGATGCCGTGTTTATCAACTTCACACTATGCGTCCGCTGGTCAAGGGAGGATATGTTGAAAAGGGATTGCTGGAACAGGTTGTCCCCGGCGCCATTGAGATTTGAATAGGTTGCGCTGTCCACTTGAACGGAATAGCTCCCATGATTTGGCCTGTTAGCCCCATAAATCCAGATGGCAGTCCCGTTGAAATTGAAAGTGACTGTGCCATCTGTCACATTGTTTGTTGTGAATGTACCTAGATAATAGCTGTAGGGGGGATGGTTGACGACGTCCAGTAATATATGTCGAGAACATACTCTGCGGCGTACTGGTCATATTGGGCTGTACCAGGAAGCCAGGTGGTATCATACAGGATCAGGGGGGACTTGTCATCGATGACGTGGGTGACCAAGGGCATCCTGGTCGGACAGCGATGGGAATAGAGTGGTGGAGAGGAGGACTCGGGCGCCGGGCGCCGGGTGCACTGGCCCGGGTGTGATCATGATACATCGATACTTACTATATTTAGTTTGGATGGTACCTTGTCTAGGCGTGGGAATACACTAACATGATCGAGACGCGTTTGTTGACGCGTTGTTGGCAGTCACTTTGACCTCTCCCCCATGCCCCCCGTCGCCCTCCTCCCAATACACGCCCGTGTGCGCGCCCTGCTCAGATCTACCTGCAATGGAACCTTCACTATCGCTGGCAGGTCCGCAGAACGCGACGTGATCACCAAATTCGTCGCGTCTGCCCGTGAGACCACCTGTTCCGATGCACCGCTCAAGTCGTCTCTCTTCATATCTGGGACACCTGGAACCGGAAAGACAGCGCTCGTCAACTCCGTTCTCGCCGGCCTCGAGTATTGCCAACATCTCAAAGTAATAACAGTCAATTGCATGGCTTTGAACAACGTAGACGATCTCTGGGATTGTCTCTGTGAAAACATCGAAAATTCCACGTTAGTCAAACGGAACAAAAGTGTGAAGGCGAAGGGGAGGCGTCTTCTGGACAGAATACTAGCCTCGCAAGAGCACAGATGGTACGACCACCTTTAGCACCATTTCAAGCATATTGATGCACCCCCTAGTCTTATCGTCCTTGACGAGCTCGACCATATCGCAAAATCACCCCATGCCCTCTCCGCAATCTTCTCGTTTGCCCGCAAACACTCTTCTGTTCGCGTCATTGGCATAGCAAACACGCATACCCTCCCTGTCTCCGCAAGTCTGTCAAATGACGAGGCAGCTAACGTCCTGACCCTTCATTTCGGCGCGTACACGGCTTCCCAACTCCTCGAAGTATTACAAGCACGTCTATCACCCTTGTCTGACCCTGATAACTCTGAGCAACTCAACAAGTTCTTGCCCACCGGTCCCTTGACCTTGCTTTCCAAAAAGGTCGCCTCCCAAACCGGCGACGTGAGGACACTTTTCGAGGTCCTTCGAGGTGCAATCGACCTTGCCATCTCATCTTTTACCCCTGCCATCGAAAATCCTCTCGAGGCGCCTATTCCCCCCGTCACGCCAAACCATATCTTAGTGGCGCTCAAAGCGTACCTACCTTCCACCAACCCTCATTCTAATCCCTCAGTTCCACATGCTGCCACCCAGTCCAGTAATAGTGAGACGGCGGTAAAGGTTCGGAACCTCGGCTTACAATCGAGATTGGTACTTCTTGCAATAGTCCTTGCTTCCAAGAGGAGGGACGCCGCTCTCCCTTTATCATCCATTTCGAATTCTCCTCTCAAGACCCCTACTAAACGCACGGGTTTGGCTTCCAAGCTCCGCATTCTCGAACTCCCCCAACTCTATACATATTATACCACGATCCTGGGGCGCTCCGAGAACGGGATTTTCATGCCAGTTTCTCGCAGCGAATTCTCTGACCTTGTCAATGTGTTGGAGACATCTGGTATTGTGACATCATCCGCTCCTTGCTCGACAACTCTCTCTCCCTCGAAGTCTGGTCGCCGTGGTGTCACTCGGACGTCGTCATTCGGATCGCCAAGCAAGGGTGCTACCTTTGTTCAAGAGATCCAATTGGTTGATTCGCTTCGTGTCGAAGAAGTACTGCGGGGTCTGGGTGTGGATGCACCATCAACTAATACGGATCCACGAGAGGAGGAGGCACGCGCAATATGGATCCGGGAGAGCAGACGGACTACGAAAGACATGACACCGATTTCGCCTTTCGTGCGGGATCCAGATCTCCTGGGCGATGCTTTCAAACGTTGATTTTCTTTCTACGTCTTTGTGCTATCACTATCGTGTAGCCATCTATGTTCTTGTTTACGCTCATTGTTACGTTGGAATGTCTACCTTATGCTTATAGATTTATACATACACAAACTGAATTATCATTGATACCAATGTTATCATGGTTGCATGCTCGTGATGATACCTTCCACAGCAAGTCCTTAAGATTTCGACCACCAGTCGTTTTGGTTCAAGCACGTTAAGAGATGCCAAAGTGCATCCACCCCGCCTGGCGGTACCCGTGACTCCCATTCCGGATACGTGGCTTGAAGCTGTCCTGGAACCCGAGGTTTGCCATGCCTTTCCAACATGACTTCCAACGTCCGCATCTGATCGTCAGCTCAATGATGATTATGTCGGCCAACACTGCTCAACTGACCAGTGCAGACACCTTCTTCCTGAAAGAAGCATAAAGCGCCTCTAGCATGGGCAACGCTTGATACTCTGCTATCCGGCTATCCTTCAGATCGCCCACTAGAACACAAAACTCGAGGACCACCTCCAACGTCCCTCGCAAAAGATCGCCGGCGGCCCGCTGAGACGACCTCAAGAGGCAAGCGCTGAGTATATCATCCAAGACAGAGGAGTGACACTCCGCAAGAGCAAAGGCATCTCTGAAACCCCTAGGTGCATTCGGAGTCTCGCGACAAGCTGCGATACGTAAGAGAAAGGCGTCAAAATTGCCACCGATGGCGGTATCGTATATATATGTGGAAAGGGTGCTGAGAAACGAGTGTGCCACGAACCGGAGATGAAGTAGCAACCGACGAGAAGATGAGAGCGTTGGAAATAGAGGAAGAGCGGTGGTGCGCGTCAAGCGAAAAACGGAGCGAATCGCACACTCGACTACGCCAGGTCAGCCATTTAGCATGGAAACGCTGGTTAGCTCACCTCGCATCAAGCGGAGCAAGAGCGCAAATATCCTCTGATACTTCGATAGGACCGCCGTTGGAATCAAAGCTTGGAGAGGCTCTGGGACCTTGTAATCGAGATATAAGAAATCCAACGCTCTGCTGCATGTAAGTATCATGGATAGTGCCTCGAAGTAAAGTAAGCGTACTCGATGGCTGTAAAGTTCTATCAGTCATACCCTAGACTCGATGGATCGCCGACCTACAGAGAGGATCTAGCCATCGATCGTGTCCCCTACCACTGAGCTCACGTATAGCGAAACCTAAACGAAATTCTGCTTCGCCCATCACACGATGTGCGCCATCTGAATCAGAGACGGTACTGTCTGCACCTGGAAGGTCATTTTGCTGGGAATCTACTATAACGGTGCGGAGGAGGAAGCTAAGTTCAGAGCCGCCGGGGGGCCAGGAATCTCTAGTCACCAGTAGGGGCGCCAGTCCTACGGGCCATCGGCCTGCTTGGGATTGGTCAGGCATCGTTATACCCTTCGACTTGTAACGCAGGAGATTGTACAACTGTACACTGTGAGTTTCTCTGTCTTCTGCATCGGAAAACAAGGCAGCAGAGAGCCGTGACTTGAATGAATATGATGTGAGTAGTATATGAGACCGGAGTAATTCAAGGTGGGTATCGATGCAGAGGAAGGAAGACCGATCAAGAAAAACAGCCAGAAGCGCACGGGATAAGGATGCAGCATGATCCTGAAGAGGCGAAAACATGACCTCACATAAGAGGGACGGGCTCGGTGTGATATTTGGCATTGCACTCGGAAAGCTGTCTATGAGTTCGTCAAGTACCACTTGGGAGTCGCGCACTGAGCATGAGGTTCCTGGTTCCAAATCGAAAATTCTGAACCCGGCGAGGAAATCGAGATCGTCTGACAACTGTTCTGCTTGTGAATCTTCCGGGCAAGATTGGAGTGAGTCTGCTTCCTGAGGTATAGAATCCCCGTCGACCTCGACCCCTTTCCATAGGTTCTTGATGCTTTCTTCATTCCATATCCATGAGATTTCTTTTGACGGTAATTCGCTAGAGAAAATGGGGTGCTCTGGTTTAGCCGCCTCAAGAAGCTTCAATGATTTGTGGGCTGCGGGAAGGATGTTTGCCAAGTTTTCCGGGATAAATTTCGGAAATGGACCCTCTGCATCGATATTGCCCTCTTCACCACGCCAAGAACTCTCTGCCTCGTCACCTTCGAATGTGAGATCCATGAGCGGAGTTTTCTCGGCGACGATGCCATACACTTGGTGAGTTTCTCCGTAAGCCAACAACTTGCAAAGGGCATAGATGTATGGCTTGGATGAGACTGTCAGGATGTACGCTATGACGGTTGTGACGTTACGAGGAGAATGACGTTCCACATGCGTTTCCAAGGTCTCGTAGACAAGGGACAACAAGTCCACTGGAGAGTTCGGAATCTCAGGAAATTTGTCGGGAGTGGTATCCATGCTCTAGCTTGGAAATGAGGACAACGCCAATAAGACGGTTTGAGCCAACTGTTACGTACTCTAGAACACATAGAGGCAAGAGAAATCATAACCTGCTCTGGCTCAGCGTAGTAAAGCCACAGGGTAGCGAGGGAGTGGATACCGAAAAGTCCACCAGCATGGGAAAGTGGTCCGCGCGACAAACAGTTTCGAATATACATTAGGACTGACGAGAGACCATGAGCGAACGCATGCACAGCGGTATTGGTACGCCCTTGTCTCGATTTCAAATTCGTATTTCTGAGTCGGAGAAACAGTAAATGGCGTCCTTACCTTGCACGAAGCTTCTGGACGAGCTGTTCCAAACGACGTACAAGGGTACCCAAGTCGAGAAAACGTTGCAAGATACTTCGAAGGCGTGTTGAAACTACATGACACCAGGAATCCAAGTGATCACAAACCTTGGTGACACACCGTGGAACTCAGACGGCGCGTCTAACGACGCAGCTCGGATAAATGACTGCGAGTCTACGTCCCATACGTATAGTGGCGATGAGGTTCCCAGTACAACTAATTGGAGAGAGCTAAACAAATCAGTCTCCGCGGTTTGAGTGCCTTTCGTGGATTTCGCGTGCATACTAGGCTGGGCCCTAAATCATCACCATCATCGACATTGATTGTCTTGCATTCGAGAAACATATCGCTGAGAACTGACCAATTCTGCAGGGAACTCAGGTTGGAACGTTGTTCAGTCAAGAAAGGAGAGTTTCGATTGTTCAACGGCGGATTTGGACCCCAAGACATGGAACGTTCCTATTAATGATAGATTATTGTGTGCGACGAGTTCTGACTAAATGCATACTCGCCACGTCTTGAGGGCGAGGGAGCGACGCCTCGTTCCACAGTAGGGGTTTGGAGACCCGCGCCGATACATCGAAAGATACTTTGGCACGAGATAGTGCAGGAGGTGACAGTGGTTGGCTAGGGAAACGGTCGTCCAATGTTCCGGATTGAGGGGGTAATTGTATGGATTGGACGATTGGGTCTTGAGGTTTGTCATCCAACCGAGGTACGGAGAAATAGGGTGAGATGGGTTCCAAGACGGGAAGCGCAAAATCTCCCTGTTCCGGAGGCCATCCTACTGTCTCAAGCGCCATGGATCGAAAGACACATCTGAACCCGATCCAGTAATCACTAGTGACTGTTCTCGTGCGAGTCACGCCGCTACGGCCCACTGCTCAGCCTCAGCGTCTGACCAAACGACGCCAAGCGATCAGTTGTTTCTCCTATCACCATCTCCATTAATCGAGACTTGCAGGTCGACATGACAGAGTACATGACGCAGGAACAAGTGGATCAGGTCTGTGTGAAGTCGTTTCTCGATGTTTCATCAATTTAACATTTCAATGTCACGGTGGTGCTATGTATTGTAGTTCTATCGAGAGGGGTGAGCGAAACTTTTTGCCACTTCTTGAGGCACGAGTAGCTCGACCACCGTCGACAGTTACATTTGCATTCCAAATTTCTTGTCGCAAGACCAGGTCTCATCCCTCCTTCAACGCTCCAAAGGTCTGTTGGCCAAGTTCACCTTAGCAGACCACCCGTTGGTGAGTGTTCGTTCGTCACATGCGCAAAAAAAGAGGATGAAGTTGCTTGCCATGGCTTAGACGAAGTTCACTACATCTGACAAGAATCACGTTGGTGATGACTACTTCCTCAACTCGGGTGATAAGATCCGGTACTTCCTAGAAGAAGAAGCTGTAGATGAGAATGGCCAGCTTACAAGGGATAAAACCAAGGCAGTGAACAAGATTGGGCACGGTGTGTCACCACCTTACCACTAGGAACTAGCTAGTTACCTTACACGACTGAAATGCTGCAGCACTACACGTGCTCGAGCCTGTCTTTCGGGAGGTAACCTTGAAGAATGACAAGTTGAGAGCTGTAGTGAGGGACCTCAAATTTCATTACGACCCTGTTGGTGAGTAGATTTCCTATTGGGTCCCAAGGACTACGATTATGCCATAATTATCATTGTCCCAGCTCTTCAGTCAATGGTCATCTTCAAGCAACCGGAGATTGGCGGTGCTGGTAACATTTTTATATCCTGAGCCCGTCGCTTATCCTCATCAAAAACTTGCTAGTTCCTGAACACACGGACTCGTGAGTCACCAATGGATTACTCGTGATGTCATCTTATGCGTTGCTGCTGTCGCGAAACACGGTCGCGTTACTTCAAGGACGTTCCTTGTGCGTAGGCGCTAATCCCCTTTGTGGCTTATCATCGGATTTACATTATTCCAGCATACCTCGCCTCCCACCGCCCTCGGATTCTGGATACCTCTGGAAAGATGTACGCAATCTAATGGAGCACTTTCGTTCCTTCCAGGATCGCATCTCACTACACCAATCACCAAACGTTTTATACGTAAGCCGGGAGGCGGAACCGGGTTCGAGGAAATATGCCCCCCTATCTCAAACCCGAACGTGAATTCTGCAAGCGTGACCAAGGATTATGTCCTCCAAACCTGCGAACCAGGTTAGTTCTCTTGCGCTATTTACCAAGCAGTAGTTGAAGAGGTTACTATAGGGGATCTAGTACTGATTCACGGCAATGTGTTGCACAAGTCTGAGCGAAACATGAGTAGCCAGACCCGCTACGCATACACGTTTCACATGATTGATAGCCCACCCCACGCTCACTACGACGAGAAGAACTGGCTGCAACCAACGCCGTCGATGCCGTTTCCCAAGATACTCGACACCCCTAATGATGCTACCCACGAGATATCCAGGACGGTTTAAATCAGTTTTCATAACAATATAGCAGTACAATAGTCTAACGGCGTAGTGGACTTTATCTCCACGAACGTTTGTGTTGTTTACGTCGTTATTACTTCCACCTGACCATACTGTGTCACTTTCTCCGGCGTCAAGTTATAAAGTTCATCGATAAGTGTAGGTAGAAATGTTCCTGACCCATGTACATCGGATCGTTCTGCAGCGAGTTCCCCTGCAATGGTGAGCGCCAAGATACTTTTGGTGTATAAGCTTCAGTATTTGAATAGTTGGGCGAACGTACCCTCCCACTGCCGCGATCAACATGTTACCTCGCACGAGTCTCGCTGTCCCATCTTCGTTCTTTGCTAGCTCCAAAGCTCCAGCACAGAACGTGGCTATGCAAGTACCTGTCAAGCACCCAGAACCGGTAATGTCACCGAGTAGTCTGTGCCCATTTGTGAGTTTGACAACAGTTGTTCCGTCTGAAACCCAGTCAACGACCCCAGTGAGAGCAACAATGCATCCTAATAATTTCGGGACATGACACAGGGAGGATACAAGGTTCGTACGACAAACTCACTTTCCTTCCTTGCTAGGTCCCTCACAAACGCGGCAGGGTTAGCAAATCCGGTACCAATGCTATCAACGCCTCTAGTTTGCACCTCGAAGAACGGCCCATCAGTCTTGCGAACATGACCATGGAATAATGGGCACTAAACTTACCTCCTTTGAATCAGCAAGTGCAGCGAGCTCTCCTGCATTTCCTTTGATGATACTGGCTTGCCAACTGTTTAGTAGTTCAGCAGCGATCTTGCGACGAAACCCCGTCGCCCCTACGCCAACAGGATCAAAAACCACTGGCTTCTTTGCGTCATTCGCAAATCGACCGGCGGCTAGCATGCTCTCCTTTTGCGTGACCGTGCCGAAGTTGATTAACAAGGCACCAAGAATGCGGCTCAAGTCGTACATCTCCTCTAGTGCAGAAGCCATGATGGGACTTGCACCTAGGGCTAGGGTCGCATTGGCAGATTGGTTTGCTACGACAGTATTGGTGATCTGTGGGAAGTGAGCCATGCACGCGGAGCCACAGGCAATTCAGTTACTTGGTGAATAAGTGGTTTCGTCTCTTTTACGATGCGCAGTATGTCAGCAACCCCATCTTTAATTGTATCCGCAGTATAGGATGGAAGTGCTTTGCCTAACTGTTTGGTTGCATTCGACCAAGAACGGTAGACCTCTTTGAGTTTCCCAGCTGATTTGGACGGCTCCGGGGAAGTAGTTATTTCTGAGACGACGGCCACCCCATCCAATCCATGCCCTGAACTTGAAACCGATCCATGCAAGGTTCTTAGGACATTGCTGGAGTTGATGCCCCCTAGTGTTGCATTTAAATGACATAATACAAGAAGGTCGGAACGAATCGCACCGATAGCAACGGCTTTGACGGATGTACCATCTAGAGCTGCGAGTAATGGCCCGACTGCTCTTACACCAAGGACAGGACTTGTGAGTTGCTTTGTATTGGTCGCCCAAACTGCACCGATGCCAACATAGTCTGCGCCGTCTTCCACAGCTTTCTTGACGTGATCTAAGTTGTTGCAGGAGACACCAATAATTTTTCCAGGAGGGAGAAGGCTTCGGGCTACATAAACTGGCATATCTGTCTGCCCCAAGTGCACGCCATCTGCATCGACGGCCAGCGCGATGTCGATACGATCATTGATGATGAGAGGGACACCATGATCCCTGCATAGAGTTTTACTTTCATTGGCAATCTGTAGAAACTACATTGGGGGAAATCACGCGCGAAAACGATTTACCAATGGAGATGCATGCAAGTGATGTATGACGTACTTCGGCTGTATCTGCTTTCTTCTCTCTGACTTGTACAACGGTTACTCCTCCCTCTAAAGCCTGTTTGGATGAATTAATTTGGGGATCACCAAAAGTCGAGAGAGGAATCACTTCTCTGAGGAAGTCGTGGTACGCCTGTTGTAGGAAATCGGGCGTAAGGTGAGCCAAGCGCTCGTAGCGTTAGATATGTACCTTTCCTTCTGGGAGCAGCTCTCTCCCGGTGACTAAGTAGATGGAATAATCCATCATTGAGGCTTGGCGACTTACTTGCCAGTGATCTACTTAAAGAGGAAGGTCAACGATCGATGATGTAATGAGGTGCGGGAGTAGTCCACTTTCATTTTGTACTATTTGCGGTACGCATCATATGCAGTCGATTCTCCCCAAGCGCTGGTGTTCTCCATCAATAAGGCATTTCAGTTCACTAGGAGTGCCAGTGTTCCCAACTGCAACAAGTGCACAACTTGTGAAGCACCATGTATGTCTGCGTAATTCTGAGACAGCGGCCAAGGTCGCCGAGGCGTTTGTTCCGGATGGGACTAAGGACAAAGTCGTCATTGAAGCATTCCCTGGTACGATGAACTTTTTTTGTATCCACTGGAATGCTAAGACCCACACCCAACTTTATAGGACCGGGAATATTGACGCGTGCCTTGCTGCAGCTGCCAAGAGAGCGGATACGCAAGATTATTGTGCTTGAGGATGCTGAGTGCTTTCTCGAAAGCCTTCGAGTATGTCCATACTATGTTGTTTCATCTGTTGCAGCACATTAATTGTACTTAGCCACTCCAAATGGTCGATTCTCGTGTTCGGGTCCTCCCGTGGGATGGACATGCGTGGAGTACCTATCGCAATCTGGAAGCCGAAGGTCATCTCCTGGACGTCGAGGCTTCCAGTTGGCAAGAACGTATGCTGCTTGGTTCTCACACACCTTCGTCAGCTCGATTGACATCCATCACCTCCAGCTGATCCTCCGCTTCGTTTTATTGCGCATCTCCCTACTTCCATCTATGGCGAGCAGCTGATTGCACAGCTGCTGCGCCTAGTTCCCGACCGTGGCTGGCTGTTTCGTTATGGTAGAGTTCCCATGAGCTATATAATGCATGATTTTGTGTGGGAGGTGCGCCTGCGTCGTTGTGCTGCCTTGGCCATTCTAATGCCTCTCACAGCGTATATCGGCAGATACTAGCAACGCGGATAAGTTGAAAAATCGTTGCAAGTTGTCTGTCATAGCTGAGGCTGTCGCCTCGTTTCAAGAAGTTGTCCCTTCGGGTATTCTTCAGCCGTACGAAGAACACTTTTGGCCACCAAGTATTGCCGCTGCTGAAGGGCGTTCAAGGAAAAACCGACAAAACAGAAATATGGTGGCTATAACCATAGATCCGTTGTTGGAACAGGTTCCGTTCACATTTTTTTTGTCGAGGCAACAATAACTAAGGGTCAATAGACTATCAAGAAAGGACTCCTTGACAAGTGGGACTACTGCTTGCGCAAATTATTTGTCCTTAAATCAAATCCATTGAGTCGTGCTATCTCGTATGTTGTCCCAGCTTGTTTGGTCTTGATCACTCATTCTTTGCTAGTCATCTAGCCCCGGGTGCATCGGCTTTGTTGACAACGCTTGCAGATGGTCCTTACTCTGTTCCTCACCCAATCGATACCTCCAAACCCGTGCGTGAGATGGACATACAAGATTGGGCAGCACTTGTCCATGCTTTCCATTCGTGGCCCTTCGCTCCTGATGTTTGTTTACAGTTACAGCCTCCCACATTTGCCTGCTGATATGCTCTATTGATTAGGATCTGCTTATTACAGATTCATTTTCTCGTGAAGATAGACTCTAGGTATGTTGCACCCATTAAGTTCAACTAAGATATGATGTACAGTCATCCTCTAGCAACTGACAAGCTTAATTTACATGCTAGTGTAGGTTCTTTTTTCACTCAATTATACTTCATATATAGAGGGCTATGCTAGATAGTGGTATAGATGACTTGAATCAAGCTTGGCATCACATCCCATATTTCTGATTTGTGAACATATATTTTTGAGTATGCTTTCTGTAGTTTTCGGTTTGGAATGAGAGTTGGTCTCAAGATATACAGTACATATGTGTTAAGACTGGATTCTCTGGTCCAAGTTCAACTGGAGATTGGACAATGATAAGTGGAGTTGAGGGGTTGGGTGATGGAGGTGGACACAATGTCTGGAGCAGAGGTGTTGGAGTGGAGGGGGAATGTAGTAAGGACATTGACACAGGACTTATGTGTTGCTATCACATCCATCATTCCAACCTCTGTTACACCTCCTCTGGCCATCTCCACCCACCTCCACAATCTCTACACATTATCCACATCATCCCTTGGAGCTCTGTTTTGGAGCTCATTCTCCACTTGAACCTACTCTGGCAGTGCTCAGACCCTTATCTACATATGTATATTCTTGTTCTTGACCCTTCATCATTCCTCACTACCCTCTTTGACACTTCTGACCCTTATGCTTAACAGTTTACTTCATGTCCTTGTTCTCTTTCTATTCTCTATACCTTACTCTGATTATATTTAAGGACACTCTTGTATCATATCCCTTAGCACTAATATTGACTAAGATAGCCTCCTATCTCTGTCTAATCTCCTCTTATTCTCTCCCTCACCTCCTATCAAAACACTGTCTTGAAATACAAGGATACAGACCTGCTTAAGGGCACAACACATAAGTCCTGCACTGATGTTCTCACTGTAATCCCCTCTGCTCTGACACCTCTGCTCTGGATATTGCATCCACCTCTGTCACCCACCCCCTCAACTCCACCTATTGTCCTTTGAACTCTGGTCAGACTTGGACCAGAGGATCTGGTCTTAACAGTATATTAGTGCTCCCTCTTGAGCAGGTCTCCATTCCTTTACCCTCTGATTTCATTCCTCATCCATTTTAATCTCTGACATTCTAAGTCCTTTTCTTTTTCCTTCTTTTAATCATGTTCTCCTGTCCTAACCTCTGTAGTCACAAAGAGATGCTGTGATCTGCCTTTGGCAGCTCTCACACCATCCCCAGCAAGTTCCACAGCCTGTCCTCCAGGCCTGGTAACTTTGCTTCACCTTCTTTCACCAACCATTCCACCACCTCCACTTCTAGAAGATCCAGAGGCCCTCTACCTCCAGCCTCTGGAGAAGATGGTATTGATGGCAATGACTCACCCCCCTCTGATCCCTTCAGTTCCTCTATTCATGATGAAGACTGCAACAGTGACTTTGGTACAGCTCCTTCTGAAAGTGCAGGCAATGTGCTGCTGGAATTCCAGGCCTTCACACAGCTTGCTAATGTGATTAGCCAAATGTCCTGACAGTCTGCACACTGCCAGAAGCACTCTGAAACTCCAAAAACCAAAGTCCATGAGTCCAAACCCTTCAATGGGTTCAATTCAAGAAAACTCTGTTTTTTCATTGTCCAATGTGAACTAACCTTTCAGGCCAATCTAAAGTCCTTTTGAAAGGACTGATCTAAGGTAATATTTGCCCAATCATATCTCATGGGCTCTGCCCTGGAGTACTTTGAGCTGGACATGCTTAGAAATGAATCTCTAGAACTCTGGCCCCTCTGGATGTCCAATTGAAAAGTTTTCCTTTTCAAGTTATAGTCTAACTTCAGCCCTTATGATCCAGTTGCAGATGCAGAGACTTAGCTTGAGGATCTGTCAATGTGGCCTACTGACTGTATTCCCACATATATAGTTAAATGGAACTGCCTTGCATCCCAAGTCCACAAATGGAGCTCTGGTGTACTCTGCTGGAGTTTCTACAATGGTCTTCTGGACTGTATCAAAGATGAAATGTCTTATCTAGGCAAGCCAGACAACCTCTATGAACTCTGTGCACTTGTCCAGCAGATTGATCATTGATACTGGGAGTGCCAGGAAGAAATTGTCTGTGCAAACAAGGCCTCCATTTCCATCTCTGGTCACTCTTGAGATCAGTCCAAATTATCTCTTGGAACCTCCAATACCCCTCAAACCTCAGCATCTGCCTCTGACTTCTCTGCACCTGAAGACCCCAAGTCTGACAGTGATTCTGTTCATTCTTCTACTAACTTCAGCCAGTCTGGACAACATGGTAATGGGCCTCCATTGAGTTCTTCTTCTCCTCCTTCCATTTCCTTTCCTATTCTGATACTGGGGAATGATGGTAAACTCCTTCCCAAGGAGTGCCATCACTGGTTGAGGAACAACCTTTGTCTCTTCTGTGGGTGTCCTGGGCACTCTGTCAATGAGTGTCCAAAGTCCACCTCCAGAGCTGCTAAGGCTTGTGCAGTGGCCATTATTCCAGTCACTCTGAGCCCAGGCTCAGCCTCTTCCTGAGATGTCTTCCTTTTTCCTCTGTTTCATTATCCAGACCTGGAACTTGTATCACCCTTGTCTGGGCTCCCTTCAGGAGCAACTCCAGACACATCTGCTCTTTATATTCTCTGTTTCTGTTCTTTTAGTCCATTTCAGACCACCTCTGTTTCAGACCTGGATCTTGCATTGCCCTTGTTTGGGCTTCCTTCTTGAAGCAACCAGATACATCTGTTCATTATTTTCTGTTTCCCTTTCTGGTCCATTCTGGTCCACCCTTTGTGTTTCGTTTTCTAGACCTGGAACTTGTGTCACCCTTGTCCAGGCTCCACTCTGGAGCACCCCAAACACATCCACTCTTTTATTTCCTCCATTCTGCTTTTTGGACCTGGAATCCATGTTGCTCTTATCCAGGCTCCTTCTAGAGCACCTCCAGATACATCCTTTTCCCCTTCTGTTCCTTCTGTTCCTTCTGTCTCTGCTTTCTCTCTTCTATATATCTTTTGTTTCTGTTTTCACTTCAGATCTGCCATCTCTAGTGATCTCTGGTCCCTTCCAGATCATCTCCTTTTTCTTCCATCTCACCTACAGACAATCCATCTCCATGGCCTTTGCACCAAACCTCTTTGAGTTCACTGATGTTTGTTTAGCTCCAGACTTCACTTGCTCACCATATAATGATCCATTGATCAACTTGATAATAAGTAGCAACATCTTGTCTAATGCTCTTACAGATTGAATGCCAAACCTCTATACTCCAGGACTTTGCCTGGGGACTCTAATCCTGGGAGTGCACCTGGATTCACCCAAGGTTTTG
>JBBPKJ010000020.1:0-88113 GCA_038089195.1 Brasilioporus rufonigricans | reverse complement strand
GGGGGGGGGTGCGGCGGGGGGGGGGGGGGGGGGGGGGGGGGGGGGGGGGGTGGGGGGGGGGGGGGGGGGCCAGCGCATGGTGGTGGTGGTCGATCGACGTGTGCGTGGGAAGTCGATCTGGCGCGTCGGTTGGACATGTCTCATGCGCTGCTCCTGCGACTGTTCCTCTCGCCCTCGTTCTTCTCCGTCCATGTCGCCCTCCGATACCTCATGCTCTACGCCGACAACATCGGAATCACCTACTACCTCGCCCGCAGACTCTCCCTTCTCGACACCCGCGACCTCCGCGACGTCTGGGGCTTCGTCTGGTGCGTCCACCCACCCTCCAGCCCGTCCTCCTGATCCCCACCCACATCTAGCCACCTTCTCGTCACCCGCCCGTCCAAATCCCGCGCACTCGAGTGTTTCGTAGTCGACATTGCACAGCGGTCCACGCACATTGCCATGCTCGTCAGTCCATTTGACGTCCTCACAGCTGATTAAGGCACTCATGGCCATCAAGACATTGTGGTTCATGCAAGCTTCCCTCCAAGACTTTTCAGCGAACCCGACCTCCCAGTCATTCCTTGTCTGTCAGAGGACCCTACACAGATGCCATGAAATCATATTTACTGAATTACCTCTGCCTTCCTCGGGTCCCTATTCTGGCCTGTCGTCGTCTTCCCGTTCTCCATTTGCACGGAGAAAGGTCAATCCCCGTGTAGAACCTGCCCTGGTCGGTGTTGGCCTTGTCCTCGCAGGCGCTCCCGCTATGCCTGCGCTGACAGTGGTCATGGGAGATGTGGCTTTGCAGCAAGGCCGAGCAGACGACGATGGTGTGAATCTCCGCAGCGTTGAGGCGGATGACAACCTCGCACACGACATGCCGGTCAATGCCAGCTCGAGTGAAGACGACGACAACCCCTCTGACGCGAATCCTGACGAGGGCGCAGGAGAACTAGAGGTACCGGCTGCAAACGATTCGGACAGGTCCACACTGACGCGATCAATTCTGCATCGTCGGCGCACTATCGTTGCCGCGCAAACAAGTCCTGCACTCGTCCATCTTCGTAACGGACATCGGTCCCGACTTTCAGAAGATCCCTTTGACCAGCAAAATCTCCCCCTTGGTCGCGCTTCGAGCCCATATCAGTCTTCACCTTCAATACCTTCGTCCTCATCTCCCTTCAGGCAAAACGTGGCGACTATGGCCGACGCTCTCCTGCAAAGGTACGACATACAATCACAATCACATCTCTTAAGAAGCCAATATTGTCGCTCAGAGGTATGTCTGTCCCTGTATACCTCGACACTGGGAGCTCATGTATGCTTGGTGTCATCCGGTTCTGCTTAGGTCCAGTTTATTCTGACCCTCGAGAGTATATCCAACCGCCTCTTGGTTGTGCCTAAACCTGCACGAGTTAGTGCCTTGAGAGCTGAATTGACTGCTTTGAACCACCAGCTCCCTGCAGAAGTTCGTGTCTTTCACGGCTCCCTGTAACATTTTTTTCATCCACCCTTCGATAGGTTTGCATGCCAATGTGGTGTTCGTCGTCGGATACCTACGATTCCCTCTCCACTACCGCCCAATCCCATCACAAAATTGTCCGCATCCCACCCGGCGAAGCCGTGGTCCTTAACTCTGCTGAACGAGCACCTTATCTTCTCCTCATAGAAATTTTGCACGACGACCTTAACTTCGACCCTTCTAAACGCGGGAATAAGGAAATCCTCAAGCGCATTGTTTCAAAGGAGAATGAGAGAAAGGGCGCCTCAAAAGAACTTATAACGTTTCAGAACAGGAAGACGCGTCCTGTAATTATGGATACCGTCATGAGGTCGGAACAAGTTCTGGGAAATGACACTGCCGACATACAAGATGGAGAGTTCACGAACGGCACCAACACACCGCGGGGAAGTAATTCCGCGTTACCAGTCTTGGACGACGAAGAAATGGATCTCGTAGAACAAGTATATGGAGAAGGGCAGTCGCTTCGCGGCCCAATTAATCTCACAGAAACGGTTATCCTCCCACCTACTCCTAAGAATCGGGAGCTCGAGCTTGCCACTTGGTCTCGTGGTTCCCCATTATCATCGTCCCCCGTGGTAGAACAAAGCCCAGCGCTTTCGTCTGTTACGAGTTCTCGTTCGGCATCAACACCCTATTTGTCAGATAATCTCCGTTCTCCTAGTGGAGGGGAACGTATTTTGTCGCTTGACGACTATTCGGAACGAATGCGAACAGCAGCAGTTATGCTCACCCAATTGAATGCCAGTCTTATTCGTGAAACCGTTATGCCAGTGTCCAAACCAATGGGACATGGTGCGGACACAGTGCACGGGACAATACAAGATATTCCGTCTTCTTCGTCAGGTTCCCTCCGTTGGTTACCAGGCTCGAGCTGGCTTGGAGTTGGAACATCCGACGGGATATCAGGTGGTTCCATTGATCCTTCGCTTGGGGGTAACCCCAGACCATATGACACTACTACCTCCACCCCTGTTACTCGCATGCGCGTTCAACATGCTGAAGCCGCGGCAATCCGGGACCGTATTATGCAAGAGATGCTCGCTCTTGAGGAAGAACGTATGGCCCGCATGCGTGAAGGCGAGATTGGTTTCGGGGAATCTGACAGTGGTGGAGGCATGAAGACTGCCGAGGACGAGCGAATCATAAAGAGAGAGCTGAGTAAGGTTGATCCGTCTGCAGTGGTGTTCAGCGAGTCTTGGGTCGCGAAAAAGGTTTGTGAAACTTTATGCGTAGCTTCCGTCATATTGAGACTTGGTTCAGAGTCGAATACGGCATAATTCACCTTATGGCCACCTAGGTGCGGAACGCCAGATATTCTCACGCGAGTTCTCCATGAACTCAGACATTGGTAGCAAACTGGGACTGCGTTTCTGTTATCGTGAAAACAGGTGGTGATCTGCGACAAGAACAGCTTGCTGTACAACTAATCCGAGAATTCGAGCGGATATGGCAGGAGGAGAGCTGTCAATGTTGGGTTCGATAGTGAGCACCTGTCATATCCGGGCTGTTCAGTCTTGAGACGGCTTGTGATTTAGTTTCCGTATCCTTATCACGGGGGCAGCGTCGGGTTTGGTCGAGACGATCACGGACGCTGTCTCTATACATTCCATCAAGAAGGCTGAATATGCACGGCGTCTTGCCGAGGGTCGACTGGGTTATGTAACGTTGTTGGACCACTTTAAATCTACCTATGGAGATCCCTCGACAGCCAAGTTCGCTCGTGCACAACGCAACTTTGCAAAGTCTCTCGCAGGTGAGCTGTTTCCAAGATCTCTATGATTATGGCGGACGACAATTCGTTTCATCAAGGCTACTCGATTATAACCTACCTTCTCCAAATAAAAGATCGCCACAACGGCAACATCCTTCTTGACAGAGAAGGACATCTCATCCACATCGACTTTGGGTTCATGCTCTCGAATTCACCCGGGAATATTGGATTCGAAGCTGCTCCTTTCAAATTGTCTCCAGAGTATGTCGAAGTTTTAGGTGGCATTGCCGGGGAGGCCTTCTTGGAGTTTAGAAGGTTGTTCCGGGAAGGATTCGAAGTTGCGAGGAAACACTGCGACCGGATCATTAGTAAGTTGCCTGCTTGTCTCAACCTCGATATTTTAAAGTGTCTCTCGTGCAGCTTTGGTAGAGCTAATGCAGAAAGGTACGAGAACGATAATCAATGACGCTGACAGTTTGTTGACCCTTCCCTCGCAGACTCCACTCTTCCTTGTTTTACTGCTTTCGGCGACCAAACGGCCAATCAACTGCGAGACCGTTTCCAACCTGCTCTTACCCATTCTCTCGTTGGAGAGTATGTGGATCGACTCATTGACAGCTCCCTGGGCTCCAATTGGACACGTCTCTACGATTCGGTGAGTACCTATCTCGTTGTAGTCTAGGCCATTCCAGTGACATTCTCAACTAGTTCCAATATTACTCCCAATCGATTCTCTGAGTTTACTTCCATAACGTAACCTAGTTTGACTGGAGCTCATACTGCTATGCGAGTTCGTATATAATCCACCGTTCGTGTATGCAAGCGTGACCGCCATCTACGATACTGGTTCGCGAAACTTCATCCGATAGGTGCTAAAAACCTCGACTACCTCGGGCTTTACAGTGAAGAATACTCCCAGTAAAGCTAAACGGGGAAGAAAGGCTACTATATGAAAGTCACCTGAACAACGCGTCATACTTGTTCAAGCACGAATACCACTCATAATCTTTGAAGGTGTCAACCATCGTCCCTCGAAATAATCTCGGGACAGAAAAACGAACCAAAATTTTGGGCTGGGTCACACCAGCACCGATTTTTCGAGTGCAAATCCCCTTGAGGACAATGTTGGAAGGGCTCGTGACGATATCCGATGTCATTGAAGAAGTGAAGCTGGTCCTTCCGCGCGAAAAGTGCTGCACCTATGCTATGGACCGGCGCATCACCCCACCGCTGTGGGCGCATAAGTCGTCGACACCCTCTCGAACGTCAACCCCTGGTGTTCAACAATGAAACGCACCTCGTAATAGAAGCCACCTTTTTCATCCAAATAATCAAAGAACTTGGAGTAAGCTTCATCTCTCCAAAAGTCCATATCTGCTATCTCGAAGTTACTCCAGACTGCGGTCACGCAGTTCGCAATGAGTCATCAGGACAGGTCATGTGTGCAATAACTCACAATGACAGTGATTATAGGATTCCCCTCCATCATCGGAGAGGAAGGTCATAGCGTTATCAGCGGGTAGCAACTTGGGGTTCTCGTCGATGAAGGCTAGGAGGGCTCGTTTTCCCGATGGAATGAAAGTTCAGTTGACAAGCGTACCTTTGACATGGTCCCACAAAGTGGGGATTGTGGCGGGGTACTCAAACAGAGATATGGTGAACCCTACATTAGCGAGAGATATGTTAAGCGGTCTATTGGTGAGCGGAGAGATCTCACCGTAGACTTTCTGACGATCCTGCATCAACAAGAAGGGGTCATAGTCGACGTCACAGAAAAATTTAACATCGGGTCTACGAGGAATGCAATCAATCCATGCACCGGGATCGGAAGACGATACTCACTCCACCCTCCAGTAATATCTGTATTTCTGGAGGAGCTCTTGCCTGTAAAAGAACTGCGTGACGTCAGACTTGTTCACGACATACTCTCATCATGAATACCCCTGAGTTAAAACGACACATATTTCGATAGCTATCGGTATAGGACACTGTCAGGACTTGGAAACAGAATAGAAATGTCTGACGTACGGCACACTTCCTAGAATATATGGCGTGTTGGATGACATGAGATTAACATCGGAAGTAAACACACACCTCCGTAAATGACGTTTTGCTTCACCATTTCTTCGCGGGCTGCCTTTGCCTTTTCTTCGTCGATCCAAAGAGGTTGCACCCAGTGTTCTTTAGGGATCAAACCAAATTCCACTTCAGCACGAGTCAGTGCCGAGATGTACCTGGCCAACGAGATGATAAGCGAAAACCACGAGCGCGATAGATGACGTTCATACTTCTTGAATTCTTCTGTGAACGGTTCGTCATTGAGGAGGATATAGGGGTAGTTGAATTTCCGATTGAACCTGTCCTCGATTTGCTTCATGCTGTTCATGATACCGGCAAGGTCACTGTTTCGCGCTAGCATCACAAAAGTAGCGTTTGCCTTTCGATCTGGTGTAAAAACTGGGTCGGGTGGTTTGTAGTACTGGTCCGGGACGGTCTCCCTATACGGGGAGGGAGGACCCGAAAAGTAATCCGTGAGGCGCGAGACGGACGTGGCTTTCCCATACTCATCGTGCGTAAAGCTGAGTATGTAGTGTAGTCCGACCTATGTGCATACCAGGTGAGATGGTAGCTGGCGAGAGCGGACAGCATACTTACGATTATGCCGAGGGCGAGGAGGACGTAACGCATAGGCGTCATCATCTTTGCGAGCAGGTCAACCTGGACTGCGCTGCAGCCGTGCCAAGTAATAAGGTTGTCGAACACAAACGATTCTGTGGAGACCACAGCCTGCGCAGTCAACGACGTGTCGAGATTTCAATTTAAGTCAGCCATGGCTACAGTCTACGGGCCAGCCCCGACGGTCACGTGAGCATGCTGATACAGTAAGTACACGTTTCTACACTAGTGTAAACGCATGAACTGTTTCAAACACGAGTTTTGTGCAAAGTCTGGGAATCCAACAAAATCAGCACCTTTCCTTGGGGGAGAACTACAGTGTCATGCCATACCAAAGTTATCGTTAGGGTCGCACGAACAATGCCCTTTCTTCCAATCTGATCCTTGCGGACAGTGTTGGAATGGACTGTGTCGGTAGCCAATGTCTTTGAAGAAGTGAATCTGATCCTTGCTAGCAAACAATGACACAGCTACGCTGTGGACGGGTGCATCTCCCCAGCGCTTAGGGCGACTATGGTCAATACTGAATAAACGGGGACACGTACAAGGCCTCACCTCGTAGTAGAATCCCCCCTTTTCCTCTAAGAACTCGAAGTACTTGACATATGCTTCGCTTCTCCAAAAATCCATGTCGGCTATCTCAAAATTACTCCAAACTACATGACATAGTAAGTGTACTAATTCACGTCTAAAGAAACCCACCTACAGTGACATAAATTATAAGTCTCGCCAGCATTGTCGGACAAGAAATCCATGGAGTTATTGGGATGCAAATACTGCGGATACTCTGCTATAAATTCTATTTTGTGGGGTTTCAACTTTCCTCGTGGCATCTTTATGATAGTGTCTTTCCGTACCTCGAGTTGAACTCCATAAGGTTTGTATTGTCGGCTCCCAATCTGGCATAGATATTGTGAAGCCTGAAAGACTTAAGTAGATGGTAAGGTCTGGTCAATAATGTATTGCCACCATAGATCTTGTTGCTATCCTCCATAAACAGGAACGGATCATAATTGATGTCACAAAAATATCTGACATCGGGCCTGGTGATGCATCAGAATAGGCTTAATGGTGATTCGGAGAGCGCTTACTCTACTCTCCAATACCACTTGTAAGGCTGAAGTAGCTCGTGTCGGAAGAAGTACTGCACAATACGGGATCAACAAAGCGTTACATCTGTCTTCAACTAGGTGCTCACTCCAGAGTTGAAGCGGCACATGTTACGGTATCTTAGAAAGTAGTGACTATACCGTTCATGTCAAGGAGGTATAACTCCACTTACGACACGCTGCCTGAGAAATATCCGTGTCTTGAGAACGCCGTACAACATGCGACAAACAGACTAGACTGACCGCCATATATGATGTTCTGCTTCACTAGCCTATTTCGCCCCTCCCGTGCACGTTCCTCGTCTATCCACTCCGGCTGGAACCAGTGCTCGTGGGGGATTACGCCAAAAGAAACAGGTGCGTCAGTCAACACGCGAACGCGTCTAGTACTGCGTTAGTATACCACACATGTGGTCTCCGCTTACACACCTTTTGAAGTCGGCTGAGAACTCTACTTCATTCAACAAAACCCAGGGGTAATTGAACTTGCGGTTAAACTTTGATTCCACTTGCTCCATGCTCTGGATGACGCCCCCCAGATCGCTGTTTTGTGCGAGAATCACGAGCGTTGCATTAGCGCGCTGGGGCTGCAAGTTGGATGGTGTCGCCACCTGAGAAGGGGAGAAGGTATGGACTGCGGAATTATTTTCTTGGTCTCGGTCGTTCCACCGGGCTGGGTAGTGGCTTAGAGTAGCTGTCCCACGACCCGAGCCTAAGAGAAAGCATAGCCCGAACTCGAAGGAAGTCTGAACGTTGAGGTCGAATACGCAATGCAGGTAAACTCACTACGACGGTCACTGCGACCAGTATCGACCGTTTCTGAGAGGCAGTCAGTGGGAATGTCATTTGGGACGGTGGTGAAACGCAATCAGCGTCTCTGCCTGGGAATGATGAGGACAGAGGAATGATAAATTTACATGAACCGGCATGTGCTTATAACTGCAGTCACATACTCCGGAGTGATGCGAAGTGAAACCACGATATGAAAGGGGAAAGACCATATTCGGAAAATGCGCAGCGGATGGGCCTCAATTGTTACGAGGGTTTCAGCAGTAGCACCGGTGGTTGTCATTGCGGGGTTAACTAAGCTCGGTAGCGTCCACACAGGTGTATATATGTACAGGGACGTGATGGACGGAGGGCTTGAGGAGTAGATGGCTGAATCTGGCAGGAATTGCTCACGATCGTTTTTTTGAACTCGTCGATTGTACGCTCGAGTTCTTCATGGCGTCCTCTTCCGTCCCTTCTGAAAAGCCTGGTCTTGATGACCCTTCCCCGTCGTTCTCTCACCCACCAAAAAGGACCTCTTTCTTGTCCGCCATCTCCCCTCTGACATCCCTCTATGGTCGCTTTGTTGAGTGGCGAAGGTCATTGGACCTTCCAAACCCCGGCACAGTCGAGAACCTGCAGAAGGAAGTCAAATGTATGCCCGACTATTCGTCAACTTTTCATTTTACCTCAGACCTGTCTCCGCAGTGACCCACCTGACAAACTTCATGTTTGATGGTGCTAGGGCCGACTTATCCAAGAACCTTTCCGTTAATCCCGCGTTTCAAATATCACATTCTTTCAACCTTGGGTCTCAGGTTGCGGCACCGTCGTATAATTTTGGCGCGGTATATGCCACGAACAGTGTAACGTGCCACGCTGTGAACCTCTCGAAACTACTCACCCGACCTCCAGGTATTGTTGCAAGGAAGCGTGGACCACGAGGGTAATGTGAACGCCAGGATGAACCAAGGCTGGTCGGAGACATGCATCACTAAGATGCAAGCGCAGGTGCGGTTCATCTTTCGTCCTTGGTCCACATTTTTCATGTGTTCCTGCCATATACAGCTCTCCCAACAGGCTGGACATAGCATGTTACAGTTGGAACAAGATTACCAAGGTCAAGACTACTCCCTGAACCTCAAAGGTGTTAACCCATCACCGACTGACCTCACCGGTATATACATTGGGAGCTACTTCCAATCGGTCACGAAGAGCCTAGCTCTTGGTTTTGAGACGCTATATCAGCGACAGACACCGGAGTTGTCTGAGTTCGCAACGTCCTACCTTGCCAAGTACACAAGTGTCAGCAAGAATTGGATTGCCACCGCTCAATTACAACCCGCTGGTATTTTGCAGACGACTTACTGGCAAAAGCTGAGCGACAAGGTGGAGGTAGCGGCAGATCTCCAGGTGATTGCGGGGGTCCAGAGAAGAGATGCCATAGCGACTTTGGGTGCCAAGTACGATCTTCGAATGGCAACATTCAGAGCGCAATTAGACTCCACTGGTAAAGTCTCGGCTCTGCTCGAGCAACGTTTTGCCCCGACGTTCGCGTTCTTGGTCTCTGGTGAGATTGACCACTTCAAGGTGAATTCCTGCACGTTTGCTGTTATAACTAGTCTGACGATGTGGTTAGAATGCTGCTAAAGTCGGTGTCGGTGTGATGATTGAGAGCTCAAATTTGACGCCAGAAGAGATGGGGATGACTCCTCAGCCGTAGATGTGAAATAATTACTATAGACTCATGTTATTAGGACATCATCACGGCCGCCCCCGCTGCCCACCGTGGGATCATTTAATGTGGTGATGGGCCCTCAAGGCACCCATGTAGCCTCAGCCCACCATCAAATACCATGACACCGTTACTACAAGTTCGTGATGTCAGTTGCGCGAGAGACAGCGATCACACTATCTTCAGCAAGCTTAACTTCGATGTTAACGAAGGTGATGTGATCATCTTACAAGGGAAGAGCGGGTCAGGGTGCGTCAACGTATAATCCAGCAGTTTGAGCTGCTCTGACCCTTGGGTAGGAAAACTACCCTGTTGAAATGTATTTCTCATTTGAACGTGTACAGCGGCCAGATTCTATATAAAGGACGGTGAGTGTTCCTTTGTCCATCAAAGTTGCCAGACGTGATGAGTCTCTCTAGCACCGCCAAGTCATTTGGTATGTCTTGGTGCCACAATCTGACCGCGCGGCTCGGTGCTTACAGTGCGCCTCATAGGCGTGCCCTCTTTCAGGACGAAAGTGTTTTACGTCCCACAGAGACCTTCACTGCTGGCGGGTACCCCGCGAGACTTCCTCGTGGCAATCTCCTCCTTCAGCTCACGCAAGGTTCCCAAGTCTCTCCGTAGTGGTCTGATATACCCAATCGAAATCGCCAAAACTTGGGGGATCGACGAGGAACTTTGGGATCGGAATTGGACAAATCTGAGTGGCGGGGAGTCGCAACGAATTGCGCTGGCCACTGCACTCGGTTTGAATACTGCAGAAGTGCTCTTACTGGATGGTCAGTCTCGGTACTTCTGGGTACGTCCTGGTCGTGTTTCTCACTCCTCCCAGAACCCACTTCGGCGCTCGATCCTCACTCGACAGCGCTGGTCGAAGACTTCATTTCTCGCGAGCTGCGATCGCCCGAAAGCGAGCTGAGAGCGATTTTATGGATTACGCACTCAGACGAACAAGGTCGGAGAGTTGGGACGAGGTTCTTATACATTTCCAATAACGGCTGCGAGGAAGAAACGAGGCTTCTTGACCCGTAAGATGAATGAATGACTGTGTCGTCGTGAGCAATTTGTAATTTGTTAACGCCGACGAATATAGAGTTTTGTAGGTGATATGCTAAATGATAGTCCCATAGCTCAGTGGTCAGAGCGTTGTACTTATGAGGTTACACTGAATGCAAGGGTCCCGAGTTCAATCCTCGGTGGGACTATATTTTTTCCTTGTAGCTGGTATGTACGGTCACAGTGAAGAGTCCTACAAGTCTCCTTTCTAAATCCCGATATCAACCAGGCATCGAAGCTTGATGGTTTCGGTTGCCTGTAGCGGCACTATTTCTCTCACCCTCCCGTGATTCAGCAGGGCATAATGGGAGACAGACTTCACGGATAGTTTTCACGCCGGCTCGTCTTTATTCAACGAATTCTCAAAGATTTTTGAATCAAGAGCAGGGTTGCCGCTCAAAGAATATATTGGTGACACAAATCTACGGAAACTATGGAAGGTCCGAGCATGTAGTTCGCAACGACTCGCCCTCTTTAACGATTACCCACAAGCGAGCAACTCCCGCCCGTCGTTTCTCTCTAACGACACCTAATTGCCGTGCTTCAACGGCAATTTCAAAGTGCCCGGCGCTGAGGAAGCATAGTGGCACTTCCGCTGTTTGCGACCGACCACTCTCCACGCGACCGAGAGCAATGTCTGTCAGCGAGCCTTGCAGAAGGATGTGCTCTTCCGGACTCATCGATAGGTTCAGCATCATGGCCAACATCGAGGCTGAAGTATGGTCAATATGGAGTAAAAGATACTATAGGATTCGATCGACATACGACCAGTGTTGGTGACCTTGACCGCTATATTGACCACCGTGTGCGATGCCACTATGAACTTTCCACCAGACGATTTGACGGCGGGCTCTTCGGGACAACATTGCACCAGTGACAAATCGATACGGGTCAGATCTGTATTGAGGGCATTTAGCATATGCACCGTCATGCGTTGTTGTCGCAAAGACAAATCTCCGTTGCGATTACCGTTCGCCTGTGAAAAGTCGGTGATGGGTTGTGTGGCTGGTAAATAATTGACGAGATTGACCTCTTTCCAACGACCACGAATAATGCCTAGCAGTTCCTCGCGGTACCAAAACAGTTCCCGCTGAGCCTTATCTTCTGCATCACTCAAGCTGGATTTAGAGACGACAAACTGGCGATCCGACAAGGTAGGAATGGGATGCGAAATGACGTCATCAGATAGCCGGAATCTCTTGATTGGGAGGAGAATTCTGTGTGAAGAGACCCTGTCAGCATAAGGCAATTCTGAACATGCATGATCTGCTTGCCGGGACGTCGAGCCAGGTGGGACAACCGAGCGTGCTGTAGCATCCGGCGCATCTGCTTTGATGAGTACGCCTCCCAGTCAGGATAAAGGATCGACCTCACCTTGCTGAATCCTGTCGAACATGACTTCAAAAGGTAATCCGTAAGTGTTCCGTACTTCGATTGAGAATAAACACCAGTCGTGCGGGTCGCCATCCCTGAGCGAGTCATCGCTGATATTGCCGAACGTGTCCAAAGGTATAACGCTCATGTCGTGACATTCTAGCATGTGATAAACAGTGACGGTCATTGGGTATTTCAGCTGTCTTGTATAGAAGATCTCGGGCGAGGCTCCCGATCCATCATTCCGACGGACATATGCATATGACACATGGACAGTGGCGCCAGTGCTGGAGGGAATGTATTTAATTCTACAAATGCAAGTTCCAGGTAAACTCACCATTTAGCCTTTCCAAAGCACGCAACGGAGACCACAATTTTCTGACCTGGATCAATGATTTTAAATTCATTGTCCCGGGTCCATGAAAAAGCTGGATCATGAATAAGGTCGTGTTCAGTTTCGTACATCTCAAAAACGTCGAGTTGTCCTTCTGCCAGTGCTTCTTGTGCAGGATCGATTGTGGAATCGTCAAATGACAACGTCAGAAAATCGATGGGTAGAGTGGACACATTCTCAAGCGTGAGTCTAATGATGGACCTGAAGGCAGGAGTCAGAGAAGGGAGCACTGTCGTATTTACTGACACACCTCTCGCCATTGTAAAGCATTACTGCCGCATGCGTCAGAGAAGTCCATCTCAGACGAAGTAATGGTTGCTCTGGGACGACTAAGCACTCCAAGAAACGTGTTTTCAGCTTTGATGACATTAAGAAGTTGGTGAGGCGTTTCCCGCCCTTATCCCATGGCCGTGAATCGAGTCCTGAGTACTTTGTTCGCCCACTCTCGCAAATCATCATGCTGTGCCTTCGTGACTGGTGCTCCTCCTCGGTTTCCGTAGATAACGGAAGGAAAAATGTCTTAGGTGCGCCATTAGGAGCATTGACAGTGCAACCTTTGATGACCAAAACACCTGGCTTTTTAGCGATTACAGACATTGTAACAGAATGGACGGAGTTCGGGGGAATTACGACCGATGATATGAGACTGCATTCAACCCCGACGCCAGACGTACTAGAAAGGTTTAGCTCTGAAGAATAAGGGTATTCGGGACGAAAATATTTACATCAGTGACACATTACACAGTTCAAGCTCGAACACGAAGGAGTTCCGCAAAACGATGACCAGCTCGGCAAGTTCATTCTGGACAATGATAGTTTTTCCCTGTTATAGCACATATTTAGCTGCTCAGAGGAAATATTGTCATTTTATTTCGCTCAGCTTACTTGCGTGTTGGACTTTCGGGGGTTGTACAGAAATAGGTCGTTGTTTGATCCTGATATGATACTTATGGCGCGAGGCATTGAACTACTTGTGGCCAGAAGTGACAGCGGCTTCTCAGTTGGAAGGCGGTGCGAAGGTAGACTGGAAATGCTATTAGCTACTGTAAAACCACCAAATGCAAAGTGCTTACGGCAGTACGGCAATACTCTGGACAGGATGTCCGGCCCAGTATTCAATCAACGAGGTATCGCCACGCCGTCGTGTTATACTAAGTGCCCTGGAGGATGTTTGGTACAAATGGTATTGATCATTAGTGGTAAGAATAGAACGCATGGTCTTGAGAGCAGATAAGGCAAATCGAGCCACAGCTAGTTGGTCTATTGGACCTATAAGATTCAGTTGGTAACAAAGGTATTCACTGACCGGGAAGTGCCTCGGCAACAGCGATAGCTTCGCGCACGACTCCTACCTGAAGCTCGGGCCATCCAAATGAATTGTTCAGTGATTCCGCCAATGACAAAGCTTCGAAGGGAACAATATCTGGATCGTCATTGCCCTCTTCATCGGCGTCTAGCATTACAGTCGTGCTCACGGACTCCAGATCGACGCCAAGAGCTTTGCACGCATACGTGAGAACTTTGAGCACGCTTTGATTGCCTTGCAAGTTCTCGTTCGGTCGAAAAGCCAGACTCCCGGTGTCTGTAGGAGTATTGTCATCCCCATTCTGGAGGCCAGCCGTGCGAACGACTAAGCCAGCACTTCCAACATCGGACCTTCGAAGTTGAAAATCCTCATCCCGACCGCAGACAATCAAGTCCATGATGCAACTAATCACTTCCCGGAGGACGTATGCTTCCTTGCGCTTGTACCCCATGCAACTGTAAATATTTGCCATGGACTGCAAGATGACAAGACGCTCTTGAGGACCAAGGTGCAATAGCCAAGGGCCGTGTGCTTGTGAGACTGTGCTGGCGATGTGCGAGCGAGTAATACCAGTGATAAAACTAAGGCGTTCGAGGTTTGCCCAAGAGTTGTCAGAGATAACCTTTGGCCAGTAAGACGTAGCACTCGGCTGCAGCATGGATGCGAAAGCTAATCCCCCCCACCCTTTCGATGACCAAATACAGAATAGGAACGAGGTCTGGCGAAGAATGGCCGACGTGTAGACGAATGCCAACAGAGAGTAATCTTGTAGGGTATCTGACGGAACACTGGCCTTGAGATATGCGGCAACAGCTTGTGAAAGCTGTTCGTTGATATCCACCCAAGGGTCTTTTGCATCACTGATTGATGCCTGCTACAAAGAGGTGTAACACAGACAATCATTGACTGTGGGAGAGACTCACTAGTCCTTGACCAGCGGCCCAATAATCGAGTACGGAAATGACTGCCAAACCTTCTATGGCCGACGCCTGCCAAACAGGGTCCATTCCGGTCTTAAACAGGTTCAGCGCTTCCTGGTACCTTTAAGGTTGTCATTCATTGAATGCCTGAACAAATGAGGTCCACAGACCAAATCCTGGCGTCCTGTGTCCTCCCCGCTAAGAGGAAGAAGTCTCCGTAAACTTTAAAAAGCCTTGCGTGAGAAGAGGCTGCTCCCACTGCACTAACGCGTTTCTTGAGTGGCGGTGGACCCAGCGTAGAATGACGCTGTAATCCGGTGGTCGACAGTTGAAGGACCCCAGATCCAGGCGAGTTACGCGTCGTCCCATTGTTCGCTGGGGTGGATAAATGCGATGCGCCGAGCTCCGGCTGACTCGAATGAGTAGGAAAGGAAGTGTGAAGGAAGTGTGAATTGGAATCGAGAGCAAATGGCATTTCCGCGGCCGCAGGCAGGGTCGGAAATAGAGTAGCATTCAGGTACTCGTTCCCTATCGGGGCTTCCAGTATATGAACCTGACAATGTAAGACGCGCATATATAGCACAAGTTCATCGTCACGCACCAAGCATCCGAATTCCCCCAAGATCTGCGAACACAAGTCAGCGAGTAATGTTCCGATGTACAACCTCTTGTTCCCCATTGCATTCGGGATTATAGCAAGACCAGGTGGATTTTCTCCCAAACCAACATCAGACTCATCATCTTCTTGGAAGGCGAAGCAAGTTTTTGCAAGTGGAAACGTCGAAGCCTCGAGAGAGAACTCAGCCAACGCGTTCTCAAATTGTTCTGCGGCGGACGACAACGGATGAGAGGAAGAACAAGCAGCGATACCGATGGTACCCAAATTGAAGTGTGAGGGTCGAAAAAGGGACAACGGCGAGTGGGCATGCAAGTTAGGATGAGATGGAAAACTAAGGTGGAGATGACCGCTCGACAGCGGACTCGGCATGAAGCGGGCTGGATTCATGTTCATGAGGATATGTGACTAGGTTCACGGCTAAGCGTACCTCGTTCGTCCTTGGCATCACTGGGTATATCACCTAGACGTATGGACTCGAATGAACGTATCTCCGCAGCATAAACATCGAATGTTGCCTTTGGAATCTGGCCAACTGGGAGAAGGAGGATCCGGATGTGGGCGAGAGATGCGAAGGCATAAGAGGTCATAGATAAATTTTTATGGCGATCAGGGCCTAAGGCTATGGATTCCGATGATGGTCGTGCAGTGTGTCTTGATCGACGTCGTTTCGAGACTGCTGGTTGTAGCCCGCCGGGGAGTTCACAGGCAGCCTTGGACACGAACTTACTGCACGCACTCAATCAGTAGGCTCTTCAACGATGGTGAGTTTGTTCAAACTCGGTGGTATGGTCGTCAGTTAGCCGTCAGACAGGCCGTGAGTGACAAGGCGCTGGGAGGTTCTATGCTACTCGTCGCGGCGTTGGTGTTTGTCTACTACACTACCTGGGCCATCCTTCTCGTCAGTGTTCCGTCACGCCCCTCCACTCCATAATTCACATCTCATGTCCACAGCCGTTCTTCGACGCATCAAGTCCCATACACGATTACTTTCCCGCTCGCGAATGGGCGATTCGGCTGCCAGCGTTCTTGCTCGTGGTCGGACTCTCAGGAATTGGCTGGTTCATCGGGTCTACAATTATGAAGGAGAGAGCTAAAAAAGCACAAAAGGCGAGGCTTCGTGTAGCCTGACATGTCCCTAGCAAAAAAAACTGTTGCGGATGTGATTCATGTAGTCCGGTGGGAGAAATGTACATGGGGTGACCATTTGTTGCTCGTAGTTGTGGCTCGGCCGTATGCCATTCACGTACAGTTCGGGGATACGATCTCACCATCACTGTGTCCACTTTGGAAAGGCAGGGTCACCGTCATCCAACACAGATTGACTTTGGGGATGTCCCGGAGACAAAGAACATACTCGTCTTCCCAGAAATCAAAGCAGCAAACGCTGCTCGATTTTTTTGGCTCATCACCCCCATCCTCACCTTCCAACACCTTCTCAAAGAGCCTCAGCCCAAGTCCCCCAAAGCGAAAGCGGATGCGTAAAGTGTCCAGTTCCCCGCCTAGCCATCTCGACGACGTAAAAGATGCAGATAGTGATGTTGGTGCAATACGTTTTGAGCCAGAGGTCGTTGAGATCAGCGACGAAGACCACTCCCCTCGTCGTCCCAAGAAACACAAGAGTCTTGTGGGCGCTCATACCATTCCCATGCGCACAACCAGCGACGAATCGCTAGAGGAGACGCTCACAGCGCTACGAAATCGAAAAGGAAAGAATAGTGCTGTTCTCGACTCCGATGATGACACTCGACCTCGCAAACGCAAGCTGATCAGGGGTATAAGACCTCCGACCCCCGACGAAGACGATGATGACATACTTGACGCAGAAAACCGTGAGTAGTTTGATCATCAACTTCCGCTGGCTATCCGTTACTAACACTTACACGCGTTCCTAGAGGTGCTCGAGAGTCGTTTGCGTTCTCGAGGCAAGATGACTGCATTTCAGAAGAACTTGGAAAAGATGAAGAGTGAGCGAGGAGTGAACTCCGATGTCACGACAGCTCGACTGACTGCATCACAAAGTGCTTAAAGGCAAGAAACGCGGAGAAATTGTACTGGAATCTTCTTCTGAAGCTGAGCTGTCAGAGAGTTCAGCAGGGGCCCCATTTCAGGGTGCTAAACCTCATCACAGCGGAGAGTCGGATCCCACAGACAACGAGGTTGATAGTCATGAGGAGGATGAGCAAGATTTCATCGTCGATGATGATGCACACGGGGTTCCCCCGGCGCAACTCCCTCTTGCATTTAGTATGAGCACTCATCAAGACTTGACACATCATTTCAAGATTGTCTGTCAACTTTTCGTCCATCTGACTGTACAACCTTTGGTTGATCGACGCCCATTTCTTGAACGCGTTCTCAAAGGTCTGATCGTTTGAAATCCGCTAAGAGTGAATGATTTACCATGTCAATCAGAGGAGGAATATCTTGCTGTGCCACTACAAATCACTCGCCGCAAATTGAGTGGGATGCGTGATTCACTCGTAGCATCATCCATGTGGAGATCAGACTTCAAGAAAGCCCTGGAAACGTATCCGGAGTTTACCCTCGTTCCACTAGACTTTGCGATCCCCCAGTGTGATGCATGTCAGCTTGGTGGCAGATTGTCTACGTTGCTGGGGCGACTGAGTGGAAAGCCATATGATGGGTATGATTTTGAGGTACCATCGTGCATATTGCCTCTGCCACTTGCTAATGTAGCAACATGCAGGACGTATCCGATGACGACTCGAGTGAAAACTCGGAAGACGATGGCGAAGACAATGATGCAAATAGCGAAGAAGGCGCTAAGGAAGTATTTCACCTCGGCCGATTCTGCGCTGCGCGCACTCAAGTATATCATCAATTCAGTCACTGGGAGGTCCGTCTAATCATGCAATACACTTCCCCATGACGGTAATGTTGCGTAGTATTCACTCTACAAAGCCTTGCAATGGGAAATCGTCAAGGCTCAGGACAAGACTCGGAGGTTTGTCAGAGTTGCGTATATCGGTGGTATCAAACCTCCGAGCGACCTTCACGACGCGGATAGGGTCATGGAGTGGCTAGATCAACGTGGTATTATTGATTTGGAGTGGCAAAAGGTGCGGCAGATGATGGACAGGGCACGGAGTTTGGAGAGGGGCGAGACGGATGATGACGTCGGTATATAGTAACACAAAGTGGCAAGCTACCTTACTATATGTCTTACACACACTACCAACACAATGCAACGGGGACATCCTACCCTTACGCCGCATATCATCCTGGAACACCTGGCGCGTATCCAACCCAGGGTTATGCAGCCTACCAGAGCGCTGCGTATGCCTCCGGCGTAACTGGCTATGGCGCATGGCCGTACCCGTACAGCTACATTCCCCAGCAACAGACCCAGGCCACACCTCAGGTGGCAAGATCGGCCACACAGACTCCTGCCACAACGACCACTACCCCATCAGCGGCCCCCACTCCAAGACCCACCACTTTCTCCGCTTACACCCCTACATACACGCGCGAAACAGGCGCGACTCTGGGTACAGCTACAGGTGTCGCTGGGCGAGGTCGCAAGCACGCCAACTTCAAGGGACTCTTCACAAAAGAGCGTCAGTTTATCTATGATTCCTAAAACGCCCTCTGACCCGTCTGATCATACTCGTACACAGTCAAAAACTTAATGTATGGCTTTGGGGACGACAGGAACCCAGCGACTGATACGGTAAATGTGATGGAAGAGATCCTGGTTGAGTTTATCGTCGACGTAGTGCGTTCTTTTTACTGGGTGATCAACCACCTTGTGACTCTCGCGAAACAGTGCCAAACGGCAGGAGGGCCACAGCGGAAGACCCGACTGTCCATAGAGGACCTGCGGCGGGCATTATCGAGGTCAGCCGATGCAAAAAAGCTTGCTCGAATGGAGGAACTATTATTTATGCAAGAGGATATCAAACGGGCCCGTGCGCAGTTCGAGGAGTCAGACATGAACCACCCAAGAGATTTTTGAATGCATCAAGGGATACCCCTTTTTGTTTCATTTCTCATCGTCCGTATATCACAAGGCATAGCAATTTTGAATCCCATCCGACATGTCCGTGAATAGGTTTGTACTTTGCAATATAAGTGCAGGTGGGACTGGCGAGCAAGAGGAAGCAAGATAAGTCGGGAGTAAAGGACTATTCTTCCATTTCATCTTCTTCATTGGCATCAGTAGCTGCCGGCAGCTCTGCGTTCTCTGCATTGTAAGAGCTCCGTTGTGCGTTCCGTCCTTGAACACCTAATCATAGGACTGAGGGAGAGCGAGCTGGGATCCTAGGAGGGGCTTACCTCCGCTTTCGGCGAGTGGCTTTGCATACTGCCTCAGCCATTCCTCCGACTCCCAGACTATCGGTAGAGGGTGACTATTTTCCGACGGGTGCTGAGAGGGAAACTACATACTCGCTCTGTTTGCGGGTCCTGGCTGTATGGCGGCCTTGATTGGCCGAGCGATGTTTACTTTGATAACCCTTCCACGGAGTTCGTTGAGATCCATGTTATCAATCGCGTCTTGGGCATCCGCAGGTGAGGCATACGTGATGAAAGCAAAGCCGCGATGTTTGAACTCTAAGGGGGATCAGAACACTAACCCGACGGACTGGAAGCTGGGGCGTGTACCTGTGTCCGAGGGATTCGTTGCGGCTGGTGGAAGCTGTACTTCGACGATATCCCCTGTTGGACAGGGTGGGTGGTCGTTGGGGTAGGAGAGCTATCCGTTACCCACCAAAGGGAGAGAAAGCCTCGTAGAGGACAGTTTCATCCACGTCGTCTGCCAGGCCGCCGACGAAGACGGTCTTTTTGGATTTTGTACCCTCCTCCATGGACGGTGGCGAGCGTCCGAGAGTTTCTTTCTACTACCAGAGTAAATGTAACGTGGCAGGCGACCAACTGGGCATGTTTGTCTCAAACGGGCTTGCCCCTCCTGGCTCTTTCTTCCCCAGCACATCCCGTTTGTAAACCTTCTTCGCGGGTATTTTAACCCTCGGCCCTCGAAATGGGCTCTCCTTCATGCCTTCGTCCGTCGACTGGGAGTGCGACTCGGTAGCTTCATATTCGTCCTCTTCGTCCTCTTCGTCCCTCGATGACGACCAGCTCAACGCCCGCCTTTCTCCCCAGTGGTCCAAGTACCGTGATCTGCTCTCGGTCGAGGGCTACCAGCTTGAAACAGTGCGCGATGTCAGAGAACACTATCGACGCCACGGAGTAGCGGAGACGCGTGTCATTCTGCCTGCGTACGCAGCGTCCGACGACAGTGCTCTTTGCAAGGATCCCGGCTTGGTTTGGCATCATTCTTTCCTAGATCTCCGTCTTCTGATCCTCAACAGCCAGAAAACCTCTTCCGAGCGACCTGCTGCGCGACCGGCACGAAGTTGATGATCAAGGCCGTCAATCGGTTGAGCAGAGAAGTGCAAAATGTACGATACATCTCTTCCTCCCACATGCGGCACGATCCCATGAATCACTGTATACGTGTGTTCGTTCTCTTGCCTCGAGTGATCTCGTCATAACTTGCATGGTGCAGCCGTCCTCGATGTGATCGACGCGCCCACCGACGATATTTGTTTCATTGTAATGGAGGAATGGTCTTCCCATTTATTCCCCGAGATACCATCCAATATACGAGATCTTCTGTCGACAATTCGTCAATGCATAGAAGTAACTATACTTTCTGAAGTCGTGTTCTTTTGTTGCTCATGTCATTTTCTTCAAAGCACATCGTTTTCATGCACCGAAATCATATGGCGCACCTGGACATATCCCTGCACAATTTCCTCACCGACTACCGTGGCAGGTGTGCGTGCATCGATTACGAACTTAGCCGGACAGTCGACAACCTGGCTACTCTAGGAACAGACTGGCCAAAAGGGACAGAGGTTCCGCCCGAGCTTGAGTGTGGTCAACCATGCAATCCCTATATGATCGACGTGTGGGCCCTAGCAATTCTCATACTTAGAGCATGCAAGGTATGAATGATTTATTTGTTCGATGTGGCTTACGCCCTGATGAGGTCTGCTAGATCGCTAATCTTTACATTCCTGAACTGGCACACCTTACAAAGCCGATGCTTCATCTTAGTCCAAATAAACGGCCACCTGCGGCAGCCGTGCTGCGAGAATTTAAACGGCTAGTATTTTCCATGGGGGAGGAGCGTCTTAATCAGTCTTGCTAACACACCAAAAAACTGAAGTCGTGTCATCTGTAAAGACGAGAATGAGATGACATCAGATCATATATCACGATGCGTCGGATTCAGTACTAGCAATCGCGACTACGTTTTCCTCCAGTTTCCGACGCTTCCGCTCTAGATACCGGGCCTTGGCATCTTGTACATCTGCCTCACTGTTCCTTTTGGCAACTACTCTCTGCCTGTTTTCCTCCTCCTCTCTCTCTTTCTGCGCGTGTTGCCGTTGCTGTTCCTCTTCCATTTGTTGACGGATTTCTGCTGTCCTTCTCGCGGTAATCTCTCTGCGACTTGCTGCAGTCCCAACGGCACGATGCATATGGGACTCAGTTTTGTCCTCCGATTTTTTGGTCATCATTTGCAGCCCGACGCGACGCGTGTTGGGAGCCGCAAGGTTCAAACCGGCAGATAACAATTCTCGTTTATCGACGATTTGGTTATCATCGTTTAGTTCAACGCTCTTTCCTTGCTCACGAGCAATCCGAACTAGTTCCACGTCGCTCATCGGGGTGAAGTCTACTGGCTTAGTGATGGTCAGGGAAGGTCCTTGGGGCCCGATAAGAGGCTTGCGTTCCGTGGCGGCGGTTGCGGCAACGGCTTCTTCGTGCTTTTGTTCAGACTCCTCGAGTAGTTTGCGGTAGAAATGTGTCATCCCAGTCGTCGCTCCCTTCTGTTTCTTCTTTTCGGCCTCTGGCAACACGCCTTCATTGTAAACTACAAGGGTCGTACGTGAGAGATACGACGAACCTTCTCTACGCCTCTCCTCTTCCTCGGCCTTTCGGACTTCGGCCATCTGGTCTTTATACGCTTGAGTGACGAAGGCTTCCTTGTCCGCGAACTGGTCCCCCTCAAGTTCTCGTTCACGTTGAAGCATCTTCTCCTCAGCTCTAAGACGATCCAATTTGCGAGTAGTAGCAGTGTTTAAGAGACCTTCTATATATTTAGGCTGACATGCTACATGAGAACGCTCGATCAAGAACGAAGTGATATGTACCCACTTTGCGCTGCTTTGAATCGACTTCTTTAGCTTCCTTCTGTCTCTGCTTTACTTCCTGCATCCTGTCCCAGACTTCATCGTACTGGTAGACCGTAGTATCGATCTTCATTTCCTTCTCCGTGCGCTTCTGCGTCGCCGTTGAAGCCGCTATGCTAGCGGCCAAATGGGATTGGTTCGCCTGGGTGTCTTTGCTGCTGCCCGAAGCAATGCCTTGAGCATCTTCATCATCTACTGATGAAAATACTGCTGGCTTGGCAGGAGGGAGGGCAGCACAGAGCTGCTTCTTATTCTTGTTGGCAAGGGAGAAAGAAACCTTCATGACAAACCAAATCATTACGTAATCCGATTACTGCTCTACATAACTCACCATGGCTCAGAGTCCATTCGACAGAAGGCGTATAAATGGTCCAGATGAGAGCTTTCCGCCAGTTTTCGAACCTTGTCAGGAGCGCACCACGACCTGGAATCCGCGGTGCGGTCGACAGTCGACAGATTTGCGCCCAATCTGTAGGGCGTGTCCATCATATGTCGTCTAAGCTGATCCATCTTTCAAGTCTTGCAGCCTGGGTTAATCAGTCAAGCGAATGGCTCAGCTTACATCGAGACAGAGAAGACCAAACTAGCATGTGGCGTGTGAGCCTTCTTCACTGTAGACGCGATCACCCCTCGAGCTGACGCTGTCTTCGACTCTCTGCAGGTATGGTCCAAGGCAGTCCAAGTCCGCCACTTACAATGAAAAAGGCAGATTGAACATCGAAGTTAAATTTGCGCCGTTCTCGTGCACTCGCCGCCGATCACCGCTTCATGTGAGCGCTTTCGCGGGTTCCGACATTGTCGACCAGACTGAACAGGATCCGTATCCAAGGATGCCGAAGACAGATCCCTGGCTGTTGCGATCCATCAATCCATCGCATCGTCCGTGTGCTTGGAACTGTTCCCAAAGTCAACCATAGATGTATTCATCACAATTATCGAAAATGACGGCATCGAAGGATGCATAGCATCGGGTTCGATAGCGGCGAGCACTGCGCTTGCAGATGCTGGTATTGAAATGTTTGGACTTGTCGCGTCGTGTTCTGTGGTAGGGGAGTTCAGCTATCGAATGGCCAGTAGTTTGAATATGAGCATTTCCAGGCAGTAATAAGGGACGAAATCCGACTCGACCCTACCGAAGAAGAAACGAATGTATCAGATGGAGTTGTTGTAGTTGCGTGCATGCCTGCGCTCTCGTCCATCACGAACGTTTGGCAATCGGGTCGAATTACCGCCGAGGTCACTCTCAGGGTAAGCCTTGGTCCGTTGTCATGCATTTCAGTACTTTATATCTCCTTCGCCAGTGTATAGAGATGTGCCAAGATCGGTGTATAAATATCCACTCCGTGGTTGCTCAGTCGTTGACAAGTATGAATAAAGCTCATTAGGTTCGTTCATTGGTAAGGTTCATTTCGCGCCGCCTTCCCAATAATGGTGTTACAAGATGATTTACGAAATACGCATAGAGATAGAATATCGCACAATATGATACGAGGAGCGGTCCTATGCTGGTGAGTTTCAGGCTTCGAATTCCATCTGAACAAATGATCTCATGAAGGTGTAGGAACCATAGTCTGTCACGGTGAGTGCTCGATAGGATCTTTCATAATTTCGGCGTTGAAACGCCCCGACGCCATGCGATCTCATAGATAGAATGTCGTGGACCTCTAGCATTTTGCGTCTATGGACCAGGTCCTCAAATCATCTCCATTAGTTGCATTGCTCCAAGCCAGATCATATAGCATGAGATTGGTGTCAACAAATCCAGGAAATGCTGAAGTAGATCGTCAAATATAATAATTTACTGCCCGATTTGACGGAGATAACATTGGTTGCAGTATGACAGAAATCTAAACATTAGGTGTCGCGTGCATCAAGCCGGAATATCATCCTGCACCACTGAAGAGCTCCTCAAGCGATAATACATGATCAACTCAGAAGCTTGTCTCCAGAAATATTGTCGCACCGCGGCAAGGGTCATGTCGAGCGAAAGTACCGTATCGTTGCAGAGAATTTCATACACTTCCTCTGCTCTCGTCCGGAAGGTCTTCGTGCTCGGAGAACTAGGTCTGGGCGTGTCACCAGACATAGAGGATGTGGAGTTGGCTGTATTGGACAGCTTCTCTAATTTTTCTTGGACCTGATTTGAGATGAGCTCCAGTCAATTCTCAGAATATGGCCACATACATGATGGGTCAGTTTCCGTACTCGAAGAAATTTGCTCGCGGTTAATTTTGATTGGGCACTAAGGATAATGAATGACGAGTATGGAACACAGTTAGCGCGACATAACATACACATTCAAGAGCGCGGGGAGTTGTTCCCCATCAGGATCTGAGTTCGGCCAAGGCAGTAGAACAAAGCTGATTTTACTCGCAGGTGGAACAATAGCCTTGTTAAAGAGGACATATTCAAGCAGCCAAGATGGCATGGTTTCTTCGAGGGCATACATGTCAGCCCAGGTGGTTGAGACGCTTCCTCGATACACTGTTTTCCAGCCAGGATATGATTCGTCTGACATCATCACCATCATATTAGGTGGAAGTATGAGAGTTGGAACTTCACTCGATGGGGGTGGAGAAAATGGTGTTGAGAGTAGAACTTGAGTGGGTGTCCTTACATTGGATTCGTTATCCTACAAGTTGTGAGGCAAACAGTTAAAGCAATAATCTGAACGAGTCATACCTCAGGAATGGTCGTTGTGTCTACAGCACTGTTCGAGACCGGGGAACTTGGGACAGTGTCATTTGCAGCTCTTCGGCCTGATCCCTTTCCGAGGCTTTTGAGACGACCCATGAAGCCACTGCCAGGTGTAACTGGGGTAAGCGGTCCAGGGAAATCACCTATATGACGCGGGGGACTCCCAGGGCCTCCCCAACCCGAAAAATCGCCATCAGATAGGGCGGTACTCGCCGTCGAGGGCCGGCGAGCACGAGCAGAAAAATACTCAGGTTCGCGGCTTGCGCTCGGTGGTGGCACATCGAGTCCATGAGTTCGAATTGGACGGGGCATGAGTGGCTTATCAAACGAAGGGGATTGGAGGGTGTTGCTCGTGGGTTTGACCACTTTTAAAGGTATCATTGGAGTGAGTAAAGGAGAAGGCTTAGCGACTGAAGATAGTGCTGGGAGAACTGCTGGTAGTGCACTTGCAGAAGCGACAACGGTCGTACATATAGGCAGGCGAGATGGAGACCTCGATATTTCGAGGGGCGAAAAGAGTCCAGTTGGGCTAGGGATGTTACCATTGATATCTGAGCTCGGTCCTCCTACACCTCGGTATGCGTTGGTGTGGCTTGGTTGACCAGACTCTGAGCCATGGACGTCTCGTTTTCGCCGGACACGCTGCTCCTCCCGTACAAATCCCAGGAATAAGTTCCGGAGGACCCATTTCCCAATGTTAACTTTCGACCTTACGTTAGCATGAACTTTTCGAAGATTATTTCACGAACGCACTTCTGGACTCGTCGTTAAAATGTTTGTCTGAATCAAAGCCCGCTTCGTCGGCGTATATTTCTGCCTCGAAGCATCGCTCATTGATGTGTACGGTGAGGACACCAGTCTTCGTGTCCACTGACGACCAGGAGGAGACGACGGCCTCTCCTTCGATGCGCTCTCTGACTGCCTCGAGGGCCTCGCGGGGGCTCCATTCCTTATCACCGATCGCGCTTTGCTCCCTACTACGAGCGCTGCTACTCCCACGGATAGTTGCGGCTTGGACATCCTCTTTCGTGTACCAACCACAACATACTCCACGAACGATATCCCACACAGTAACTTCGCCCATTGTGTCAACCGTCAGGGCATGCATGCGGTCATTTAACAACACCGCTCGAACAAGTCCACAAGAGCCTGCGATTACCATATCCGGACTGGAGTTGAAAGGAATGGCATCCGAGGCAAGTTCGCTCAGTTCCTGGGCTGTGTAGGTTGTGCGGATTTCGTGGATGGGATCTTGGTCGATGTTCGTCATTGAGACGTGTCCTCTCGTATCTCTTTGAGAGTTTGATGGTGTGAGAGAGGTGGAATGTTGAAAAGCAGCATTGAATGGTGACCGCCCACCTGGAACGGATGCAACAGAGGCCGCAGAATATAGGGTAGCTACCTCTGCATCCCGCCCCCGAGACATGAGCAATGACGGCGAAAACGCGCTATTCGGGTAGGCGAGCCTGACGAGGGAAGAAGGTGGAACTCCCGGATACGAAGGAAGTTCGTCATCCTTGCGGCCTTGAGAGTCGCATGAGTGGTTATATGTTAATTGACCCACAAAATCACGTTACCTTGATGGATCGAAAGTTGAGGAGACCGTGGTAACTCCACTCCAGTCGAGATACGCTTGGTTGTGACGTTGGGATCTGAAGATAGGTCTCTATCATTCCCAGTATCGCGCTTCACCAGTCGCTTGGGAATTCTCCAACGACAGACACTAGAGCTCCCTGACGCCGTCCACAGTGATCCATTGTCGGCGGTGATGATCTTGTTTATTCCCTCTCCACCTTCTTCACTCGATTCTCGTGCAAGGACGATGCATACGCCATCTGCAACCTCAGAACAGCCCTCGACGTCCACTTTGCAGACAACCCCGGATTTGTCCCCCGAATAAAATGTTTTCAGGAACGGATGGGTAGAATGTAAAGACCATACTGAATCCGTATGGTACGTGAATGTGTGCAAGCACCGCTGTGAAGACAGAGACCAGAGTTTGATGGAAGCTATTTCATCATGAGATCAAGTTGCTGCAAACGGTGGAGCTTACACACCATCGGTGGAACCTGTAAGAAGCTAGAGAGGGGGGGATTAGAAGCTATGCGGAGTGCAGTCAACACTGGACCGTACGTATCTACCATCATCAGATATCAATATTGCTCGTATGTTGTCGGTGTGGCCGACAAGCTTCCCAGTGCGCTTTCCAGACCGGGGATCCCACATTCGTATCACACGCTCCGGAGAACCACTGGCGATAGCATGACCATGTGGATCCGCTGCAACAGCGTATACAGACGCTTTTGGTGCGGTGGCGTCGGGAGGATTAAGAGTCAGTAGAGGTTGTGGTGTCGGTGATGATGAGGTGAGGTCCCACAGTTTGATTGACCGGTCAAAAGAGCCCGAAATGATCCAGTTTGACTCGCGACTGAATGGTTGGTAAGAAATCAAGTTTGCCTATTTGCAAATAAATTACCAGAAAGTAAGGCAGCGCACATAGTCGGCGTGTGTGCCAATGATCGACGGGTCTGTCGAAGGACTTGAATGCGGACTCCACGCTTTGATAGTACCGTCCGAGGAGGCAGATATTACTGTACCATATTATCAGCATGCGGAATGTATCAAAACACGAAACACTGACCGGTCTGATTATAATTACAAAGAAGTATGTCGTTGACCCAATCTGTGTGCATTTGTGCACACTGTCGAAATTGTGAATCCTGGTGACGCGTTGGTTCGAATGTGACAGGGAACGGACGCTTTTCTTACCGCGGTGAAATTGAGTATCTCGGGATCGAGTTCCCATTGATGTTCATAGGGGACATCATCGTGGACGCTATTCCTCCGCCTCCTATCACTACTTTCTTTGACATCCCCGAGTATATCACCATCCCGTCGCTCTTCCTCCTCTGTCTCGTCGTCCACGTCTGCCATCCCTGTTAATGTTTCCCATCTAGCAGCACGATTCCGTCGGGATGATAGTCTTCGCCTTAGCTTGAGTCTCAGTCCAAGGTCCCAGGAAATGACCTGTCCATCTCGACTCCCTGTGTATAAGATACCTTCCGGCGTTGCTAAATCTTCCAACTGGGTGGTAGTGTCAAGTGCAAGCGATGTGACACCAAGGCGATGTCTGGGTTGGTTAAGCTTGGGTGGCGTTTCGGGCTGGTATTGTGAAGGGAAGAGAATGGGGCGAGGTGAACCGTGACGAGGAAATCCCAAAGGAGGTAGCTTGAGGCGAGGGACATGGTCAGTGGGAGGCGGTATCACGTAGGACACCCGACGTTTTGGAGGTGCCATTCACATCCAGACTGCGGGGAAGGAGAGGTGGGCTAGTTGGCGTGTATCGCCGCGCACTTGAGTCGCCTTCAAGTTGGTGTGATAGTCGTCTACAACGACAACCGCGACTTGGCCGTCAGCGCTCAGCGTCGATAGCACTGCACCCGCACCCGTTCTCGCGTGTCATTCAATACTACAACACTACTCCAAGTGAGCAAATCGCTTGCGTAAGCACAGGTGTACCAAAAAGCCATCGCCGTCACACTAGATCTTGACCACCGCGTCATGTTTCAACGCGATCCACGAGCAGGCGCTTTTCTGGGTGGCGACCGAGTAACTGGTCAGGACATCCGCGATCAAAATGGCGAGTGCGACCCGCGTGTTCACCGTTGACTTGACTGACCCCCTTCTCTAGTCACGGCAGCACTCTCGATCGCTAACATAGTGAAGAGCTCTTTAGGTCCCCTTGGCCTCGATAAAATGCTCGTTGACAACATCGGGGTGGGTACTTTGTCTCGTCTCGCGTTCGCATTAGTCACTGCCGAGCAGGAAGTAACAATATCCAATGATGGCGCTACCATCCTCTCCCTCCTGTCCGTGGAGCACCCAGCAGGAAAGATCTTCGTCGATCTCGCACAAAAGCAGGACAAAGAAGTTGGCGATGGAACCACTTCCGTTGTCATCATTGCGGCTGAGCTTCTTCGTCGTGCCAATGAACTCGTCAAGGCAAAGATCCATCCGACGACTATCATTACGGGCTACAGACTTGCCTGCAGGGAAGCTGTGAGATTCATGCAAGATAATCTCAGTATCAAAGTCGATTCTTTGGGGCAAGAGGCATTAATTAATGCCGCCAAGACCAGCATGGCCAGTAAGATAATTGGCAAGTGCGTTGGGATATCTGTACTGGTATACACCCAGTCTGATCAGTTTTGAAGCGACGATGATCTTTTCGCCCCTATGGCCGTTGATGCGATGCTCGCCGTAAAATCAATCAATCTTCGAGGGGATATCAAGTACCCAGTCAAGGCCGTGAACGTCTTGAAAGCACATGGAAAGAGTGCAAGGGAGTCCTTGTTTGTTCAAGGGTATGCACTAAACTGCACTGTTGCTAGCCAAGGTTTAATATTTGATTCTCTAATTTAACTTGTCGGTTGACAATTACTCCCAGCCATGAAAAAGCGTATCACTAACGCGAAGATAGCGTGTCTTGATATCAACCTCCAAAAGACGCGAATGCAACTAGGCGTGCAAATTCTCGTGGATAACCCTGATCAATTAGAACAGATCCGCAAGCGGTATATCGAATAGCACTCCTGGGCAAAACACATCCTGACCTATGCGACAGTGAGGCTGAAATAACTATCGAACGCATTCGCAAAATTCTCGCCGCTGGGGCTAACGTCGTTCTCACTACGAAAGGTATTGACGATCTGTGCTTGAAGGAATTTGTAGAGGCTGGGGCAATGGCCGTTCGTCGTTGCCGCAAGGAAGATCTCAGGCGTATTGCAAAGGCCACTGGTGGAACCCTGATTTCGAGTCTTGCAGATCTAGAAGGAAACGAGACTTACGAAACCAGCTACTTGGGCGTAGCGGATGAAGTCGTGCAGCAACGAATCTCCGACGACGAGCTCATTCTCATCAAGGGTACAAAAGTTGTCAACTCCGCATCCATTGTCTTACGTGGCGCAAATGATTATATGCTGGACGAGATGGAGCGCGCATTGCACGATACATTGTCCATCATCAAGCGAACCCTTGAGAGTGGGTCGGTTGTTCCGGGTGGGGGTGCCGTCGAATCCGCACTTAGCATTTATCTGGAGAACTTTGCAACGACACTCGTCAGTCTTTTTTTTAAAAAAAAATAGGCAGAAAGTTCCGCGGATTTCTGACAGCGTTCCAGGGCTCAAGAGAACAGTTGGCTATTGCAGAATTCGCAGCAGCCTTGTTATCAATCCCAAAGCAGCTTGCCGTGAACGCAGCCAAAGATTCGACCGAACTGGTGGCGAAGCTCCGTTCTTACCACAATGCAGCGCAGAGTGCACCTGCTGGTGATCCAAAAAAAGTACTCCTGCGATATGGACTTGATCTCATAAATGGTGACGTCCGAGACAACGTCGCTGCAGGCATTTTGGAGCCTACGTTGGGCAAAGTCAGGAGTTTGAAGTCAGCATATGAGGCAGCCATCTCTCTGTTGCGAATTGACGATGCGATTCAATGCATACCCGGTAAGAATGGGTAATTAGCTCGACGGCTTCTGTTTCGCTGACTGCGTTCTTGGAAGAACCGAAGCCGGAGGCAGATGGACACGGGCACTGAGGGTGTGGACATTGATGTACATTGTCAACGATAATATACTGCGAGACTTGGCTTTACTCGTCTCCTGTCTAAAAGTCACGTGATTGGTGAATGAGTTGTTTTCGAGCGTTGAAACACGCGTCGGAGCGAGTGGTCCATTTCGAAATCTTGTCCTCGTTGACTCATCTTGCCTGCAGTCTTCCACGACGGGTGTTTCCTCTGGAATCTCGTTGAACGTTCATACTAGTTCCTGCAGATATTCTAAGCCTTTGGGCTGATGCTATGCAACAGGAAGGCTTCAAAGCCACTGCCTCCGCCATATCTTCTCCTCAGATCGGACAACGTTTTCGGTCGCTAATATGGACATGTCTGGACTATGACCTTGTCCAATCTGCTGTGTTTTATGCCGAACGATACCACGTTATGGACGAACACGACCATGATGCACGTCATCTCCACGCGATTGCCCTCCTCCATGCCCGACAGCCGCATTCTGCGCTATATGTAGTGAGTGGCACTGAACAGGAAAAGTGCAGTGGCTGCCTGGAAATCAAGGGAAAATGCTGTACAGCTCTGTCACGCTACCGGCAAGCACGCGAGGCTTTGGAAGCTGCTCTGAATGATACAGACTATGCTCCATCGCGTGCGTGTATAGCTACTCCGTTTTGCAATCATCTGATTTATTTCCCAGAGTCATTGGGACTCCGTACATCACGAGCTTTTCCAGAGGAGGCAGCTCTTCGCTGTCGAGCAGGAACAATGGCGTTGAAAGGCAATCTCCCAGAGAAAGCCACCGCCAGCTTCCGCCAGGCATTAGCATTAAATCCATTCCTCTGGGAAGCATTCGAGGGATTATGTGCGCTCGGTACGTAGCTTCGGAGTAGCTGTTCGGATCGATTTCATTCGGCGTTCAGGATCTGCGCCTGAAGTTGACGAGATCTTTCCACCCCGACCATTGCCGACCAAGCAAGTCCCTCCTGAAGAACCCCCAATCATCAAGGTTATGCCAGGACCGACTGCCACAGGTATCGGGTTCTTTACACCTGATGTCGCCGAAAACACTGCTCACATCTTGGGCCGGAAAAATCCTCCCCAAGTGTTTCGAGTAGAATCACTACAGGTGCCACGCGACTCACTGTGTGTCTATACATTTGGTTGAGGCAGCATCTTGACTCATTATGTGACCTCCAGAGCTACCAATGAACAACTCTTCCATACAGACAACCACCTACACCAGCTGATGCCTCGTGGCCTCCGCGCGGAAGATGTACCAGCTGGCTCTTCTCAGCCCTCTGCTCGACCTCTTTCCTCGGCGGACGAGACAGGCCCTGTCCAGAAGCGTTTGCGTTCAACAATCCGCCAGCGGAGCGTCGATTTGGCAAAATCCAAGCCATCCAAACTAGCAGTGGACGAACCCTTGAAAAAGGCACGCGCCCGCCCGGCCCTGAAATTTGCTAACATCTTCTCATCACCTGGTCGTCGTTCTCAGCCTATTCAGAACCTAAGGAGCGTTGTTGGAGCCGGAAAAAATGAACGACATCCTGGGAACAATGGTGTCGGTCCGCGGCGGAGTACGCGACTGTTGAGTGGTACTATAAATAAACAAGCAGGAAAGGTCGGATCCCCCGTCTTATCATTACATGAAGTTGTCCATTCCTCACCAAGACGCTGATTCGTTTACTTAACAGCATCCACCGCTGCGAGAACGCCGACGCCAAATTGCGACCTCACGATCGCGTTCGGTAGGGTCCGATCCCGACGAGGACACCGTGGCTGTCGCAGATGTGGTGTCTTCTGCCTCACCAGCATCGAATGCTCAATCACCTCACTCTGATACTTCTCCAGCACCAAGCCACTGGACTCCTGCTCATGAAAGAGCCGCTCAAGAGGCTTACGAACAAGAGACGGCTGACTTCTATATCTACGATCTCATGCGACGATTCGCGCGGGCTACTAGGGCGATGTCTGTTTACGATTGCCATTCTTGTTTAATGGAACTCGAACACATGCCTTCCGTACACCAGCAATCATCGTGGGTGTTGTCCATGGTTGGACGGGCTCACTATGAACGCTTGGAGTATGCTTCCGTACGTCATCTATCCACTGCGCTCTGTCCCATGCGGTTAATTCTGTTATCCAACTCTGCAACTTACGTGCATTCCTAGGCTGAACGGGCTTTCAGGGCAGCTCGCGCGCTGGAGCCTTACCGGGTTTCCGATATGGAAGTGTATTCAACCCTTCTGTGGCACCTACAACAAAACGTGCAACTATCGTTCTTAGCCCAGGAGCTCATGAGCATCAATCCGCAATCGCCGCAGGCTTGGATCGCCGCTGGGAATTTGTTTTCGCTTCAAAAAGAGCGTTCGCAAGCCTTGATGTGTTTTCGACGCGCAGCCGAGTTGGACCCAAGTTGTGCATACGCGTTCACTTTAAGTGGGCATGAGTCGATCGACGAAGACATTGAACAGGCGATTTCATTTTTCCAAACCGCATTGCGCGCTGACCAGCGGCACTACAATGCTTGGTAAGTGATGAGCTAATAAGTTCCCTTCGTAAGTATGGTAGGGTTCATCATGTCCACGACAGGTATGGTCTCGGAACTTGCTATCTGCGGATAAGTAAAATCCGACTCGCAGAATACCATTATCGTAAGGCGCTCGAGATACACCCCAAAAATGCAGTACTTCTCGGATGCGTGGGTATGGTGAGTCAATTCTTCCGCCTACTGATAAGCTGCCCTTTAATTCCCGTGCACAACAGACTGTAGAACGTCGGGGAGATAAGGTTGCAGCTTACGGTCTATTCGATCAAGCCGTGAGACTGGCGCCTGACAATGCGTTGGTTCGTTATCGACGAGCGAAGATGCTAATTTCAATGAAGCGATATAAGGTGGGAGCGTGACGGCGTAGTGTTCAATGGATGACGAAATTCTTATCTATGGTTCGCAGGAGGCGATTGAAGATTTGCAAGTGCTCCGTGATAGCTCGCCTGAGGAGTCGAATGTCGTCTTCCAGCTCGCCAAGGTCTATCGACTTATCGGAGATGACGCGAAATCGGCACAGTGGCTCGCCGTTGCGCGTGACATATCTCCGAAGAGTGTCAACAAGCTCAAAAAGCTTATCGAGACAGTCAAGGAGGACGAATCGGGAGAAGATCATATGGATGAGGGCTAGCGTCATGTTCCATGATGCATGACGTCTTCGACGTCTGTATGTACCTGCCGCTCAGTTCTATGTAGCGCGGGGTTGGATCATGATGAGCATAACGACTTCTCAGACTGAGCCATGGTGGCGGCATTATCGCGTGACCAGAAATTATTGGGGGTGTTTTGACATATTTACAATGTGGCTGTGTAAGGGGCTTCGTTCCGAGGTGATCACGGTTTTGAGTCACAACGAAATTCTCGGTATTTCAAAATCATTACTATATAAACCCTGCCCTCCCCGACCACCCTGCACTTTCTTTTCGCCTCCCAACATCATGCCCTCGCAATAAGCCTGCCACCATCCCAATCGTCCCGTCTCTCCCTCCCCCCTCTCGTCGCGTCCTCTCCGCGAACGTACGTTGTCCCCCTAAAACTATGGTCAACAAACTTGCCCGTAAATCCAACAACGGCACCATTCTGTTCGAGCCCTTCATCGTATACCGCATACACCGGTGAATCCACTCCCAACCCCAGTTGGTCTTCCCCAATTCCACTTGTCCATCACTCGGTCTGACGTCGCGTCGTGTGTCAGACATCTTGCCTTTCCGCGACAACCACCCCCTTTCTCGCCTCGCACAGATGTCCGCAGAGTATTCCAATCTATTTACAATGGCCCGCAACAAATTGCATGCCGCCATAGGTGGCAAGGACAACTGTAACCTTCACCGCTGGGTCCTCCTTAAAAATTCGCTGTTTCGCTCACAATCTCCCTCCACACCATCCGTATCGAATGGTCCCTCCAGTCCCGTGTGTGTATTTCCTGAAGATGTAGCCGATGACGAAGATAGCAGCGAAATGGAGGAGTCGGACACCTTCATGTTCCCCGATGCTAGCAAACTCATCCCTCAAGGTAGCACTAATATGACCGCCTCCGAGGCTGAATGGCTTGATTCTCTCCTGGAAACCCTTTGCGAAGGTGAAGAGGACGAGTACTGCCCGGATTCAGATGTTCGAGTTTCAGTTGTTGCTGGGGAGGAAGACGATGACGCACCTCTAAGTCCCTTGACGTCTCCTATGTCCTCTTCGGACGATCTTTTGAACCAACAGACGCAGTGTTTCCCGCCTATCGCCGTTCCATATCCTGTCCCATATCCACCTTTCCACCCGCCGCTTATTGGTCCATATGAACTTGGTCCCGTCATAGAGTCTCCCTCGATTTCTTCCCTACCGACATATGGAGCTCTCTCCCGTTACGACATCGACGAGTTAGATGACCTCTCTGTGCCAGAGGCAATAGAGGATATTTCTGACGATGAATCCGATGCTCCCTCGTTACCGTCGTTGGGCCAGTCACATGGCCTCTTTTTCAAAACCTCTCCTTCAGGAGAATATAGACGCCAGCGGTCGCATCTGGACGTATACATCCGTACAATACGTTCGGTATTTGATCGTTTCGAGTTTGACCCACTCCCATTCCCTGATGAAGACAACTTCAATTCGTATAATGTTTACGAAGAGTGCTAGCTAGTGGTGCTATGTCTCCTGTATAATTTTAGGTTCATCAGTATCGCTACTTGTTGATATACTAGTTCGTTTTGTATCCTTGGGGCCGGGAACATGGTCAAAAAAAACAGTCTCTAACGTGAATGCTTGACGCCAAGTGTTGCTGTATATTCTGGTCCGAAAGAGGCGGAAGCGCCCAGAATGCGTCGCTTTGCTGTGATAATGGGGTCCTACTGACGTACTGTACCGAAAGGTTGTTGAATGCGCTTGGAAATGTGTCTGACGTGGGAAGGGGCCAACACTCTACAAACCGTACTAAACGCCCCGAATGTATCGTGGGATGAGCAAACACGTTAGACAACCACGTACCCAACCTCATCAAGCACGGAGATTCCTTTTCTAGCTTAGAAGCGGCGTTACTGTGGAACCCCAAATTAGATGGGCGCTGTGTCTTGCACTACAGGCATACACATGTATACGTACTTGTCAACGTAGTCACTGAAACGGTTCGCCACAAAAACGAGGGTGCACAGCCTGTCGAGGGTCCAGTTCGCGCGCATGACCATTTCATACAGCTTCAGGTCGCAGTGTGGCATGTAAAATATCGTGGGACGGTCCACCGAGTACTCCCCTCCCTGTAGGCCCTGCTATTAGTTTGAAATTGGAGCCCGAGATGAAATCGCTTACTTGGATGGGATCAAGACACCGCATTCCCAAGGTGTGGAACAGATCCTTGTCCGCATCCGTGAACACGGGATCATACATGGAAACATCGGCGGAGTCCTGTAACACGGTTCCTCAGGAAAACCACCTAAGATGATCAAGGTTTCTGGATCTACGCACGATATCTAAAGACGCGCAGAAACGACTGAGGAAAACAAGCTGTGCACGGGCGTCTCGAGATGAAGACGGGCTTCCCAATCCAAGGCACAGCACTCTTCGAGGTTCAACGCGCGCCTCATCCAGTGCCTTGTGAAACATTTCTTTCGGGACACTCAGTGGAATGCACCACGGACCCAATAGCAGTAATACGTACCTTCACAACCAACTAGTGACCAGCTGCCGTCCGTTTCGAGCTCCTCCCCTACGCGTGTCAGACGATCGTACAGACTGGTAGCATCCCCCTTGTTCCTCCTTTTTTGCTTCTTGCGTGGATTGACTCGAATGAATGAGTCATACACGAACGTGCTATTGTTTGACCCCCGCATAAGCACTGATTAACCGGGGCCCGTGAAGGTTTCTGTGTGTTCGCCGGTGGGAAAGGCTATGAAACGGTTTGAGCAACTCAACCGCGCCAACCAAAAATTCTTACAAGACCGTAGTTCAACGTTCAGGAACCCGTTGATGGTCGGTACCACCCTCAGAGGACCATGCTCACGCACCAAGGCGTCCTTTTTGAGGCAGAGGCGGAAATGCTCCGAGTCCGAACTTGAGCACATGATACATTCCATACCACGGATCTCCGAGTTCGCGCCAAGAATGGTGGCGTGCACAGAGTCGAATTACGGAGTCATCGTCAACCAAGTGTATGCTAGTACATTATCTAAAGCGTCTGGTTCACCCACAAATCATCTCCCAAATACGTTGCAATTTCTACGCCAATCCCTTTATTGACCTTGCGCATTTCTTCTGTACTCATCTTTGTGATCCCGACTGCTATGGTATGCTCTTTTCCCTCTGCCTGTACTGCGACGAGCGAGTTGACAGGTATTTCATGTTCTGCTGGAGGAAGATAACCACCAGCGGATGTAAGGCCGGGACACATCATGTGTGCCCCCGCGAGCAGGAAGCGTATCGCGCCACGATCTATACCGACTTTCGGCAGCAGGAACGGATCTATGGGAATGAATATAAGTAACGATCGAACAGATAAAGCTCGACTTACACTTGTGGAGCAGTCGAAGGGTAGGGTAGAAGGGACCATCGAAGTGCTGAAAGAACAGTGGTTCACCGTTAAGGGTGTATATCGAGATGTGCTCTCTGCTGTCTTGTCGGGGCGGGTTCAGGGACAAGCTGTCACAAGATCGGGGGCAGACACGAACCATTTCGCATGAGTTAACGACTCTTTCTTTGGCCATATCTGCTCGAGAGTTTCAGGTTGCAACTGCCACTGTGCGAGCACCGCAGCCCGGATCGATCGTTGGACAGAGGATTTGGGGGGTGTCTGGCTTGCTATGTCGGTGGACGGCGAAAACCTAAAGTAGAATCAGCCGTCTGTTCTGTAGTTTAGGGAGTCGAGACAGCTACTTTTTGAACATGGCGGTGATCAACTGAGTGGTCGGTCCTATCTTATCAAGCACGACATCTGAGCTCTTGCTTCACCTAATATTCTACATTATTCTGATACCTTCCACGACCTATACTAATACATTAGATGTGAAGCTGTGAGGAGCCATCGATAGCAGAGTGAAGCGTTTGGGAAGTTGATAGAATGAAGATAGTTCGAGGTCTGAAGTAAAATTAGGGGAAGCATGCCTTCGTGTCAGAAAACAAACAAAAAGGTTGCGAGGGACGAGAAAAAAAAGACAGTGGTGGTGGTGTACATGCAATTTCTATGAAATATCCTCATCCTTGTCTTCTAATTGCGATGGCTTCAGTAAGCCAGGTACACGCATCGCGAGTTCTCGTTCAGCTTGTGCCTTCATCAGTGCCTCGGCCTCCTTCTCCTCGAGATATAGTTCAGCGTTATCGCCAGAAGAGAATTCCTTGAGCTGAATAAGGAAATCACGGAGTGCAAGTTTGAATCGGTTGATATCGCTGTGGAACTCTCCTAGTCCAGTAACGAATACTTGGACTTGAGAACTGCGTCCCGGCCTGGTTAGCGCAGAAACGTCATGTCTACGTGATGAACCTACTTGTGGACATGAGGGAATGCTGTCTTGAGCAGATTTGCACAGTACTCCTTGAGGAACAAGGAGTTAGACATATTCGGATCTGCTACTTGTGCTGGATTGAATAACGGAGACTGGATTTGGTTTGTTTCGACGAGTTGGAACAACCGTGCGAGGAGAAGACTCTGAAGTTTGAAGCCACTCTTATGATCAGCATCCGTTAAGACGAAGAAGATGTCCTGTAAGATGCTCAGGAAGTATTGTTGGAAGAAGGCGTTGCCAACAGCCGGCTCTGCACTGGCAAAATTGTTGACTACCTCAAGACACACTAGACCACTTCATCAGTACAAGGTTCACAAACAGGGCGTCAACTTACAATTGAGACCTGTGTCTGCGATATCCCGCATAGTATGCTTGATAGCCCAGATAATGCTGTCCATGAATAGCTTGAATTGATTCGGTGGTATTCCGAGGAGAGCTGTTACGAGGTTCTTAAAGACAAGATGAACACAAAAACACCGGCACACCTACCAGGGAAGCAATTGAGGTTGATGGCTCTTAGTAACTTGAAGAAGCCGACGCGGTGCTCCGGGAATTCAGCGAAGTCTTGGTTAATCATGTTGAGTGTGGGTTCAAATACAGCATCGAGGATAGCAGGAACTTGAGGTGTAAGGAGGGGCTGAAGCCACCAGAGTAGTCAGTGACCGCATTCTTTGCCATGTATAGAAGATAGCTTACACCAAGACGTCCAGTAATCGTTGCCATCACGTTAAGAACTTCGGCGTCCCGTGCGGTTGGTACATTGCGATTATAGTCCCCGAGGATAGCGTCTAGGAGTGGTGGCATAAAGTTGGCATTAACGGCGTCCATGTCTTCCGCCTTCTTAACGTATGTCTCCATCAGCTTCAGGATTTCCTTCTTTACCGTCCTCAGTTGACGAATCTTGGGAGTTTTCGTTGCGATAACTCCTGGTCAAAGGTATCAGGTAGACCCAAGGAATTGAAAAGTTAATGCTGACCTTCCCGGGCGACAGTCTCGCTGATGATGCCACTGACAGCCTTGTAGAGGCCGAGCATGTCCAGAAATATGCGACCGACTTGGGGTAAATAGAAACTACCAATGGAGGTGCACGCGGAAACATTTGTTTTCAACACGTTTGAGAGGATTTTAATGTTATCGAGGTTGCTCAACACGTCGATGTTCTGTGCGGCTTGTGACATCAAAGAGTCCCACTTCAAAAGCTGAGTCAGCCAGTAAACAAAAGGGATACGAGGGGTACTTACCGCATTGTTGGGCAACTCCATCAGTTTCGCGATCAGTTTCTCTTGTTGAGGCTTATTCGGCTGAGCAGAAATCATGTATCCGACTGCCTCATAGAACGTGTGTACCTTGCAAGAGTTCATGTTAGTCAATAAAACACTGGTTGAGAAACACATTGTATACTTGTTGAGGTGATAGGTCAACAGTAATTCTGTGCAGCAACCGTAAAATTTCATCGACAAACGGTTCTTGCTCCCCAGATTGCTGCATGACGAAATGGCGACGACACTTCTGAGCAATCTTGATAAAAGTATCACAGGCCATGTCCTGAACACCTTTAGGGAAATCAATCGAAGTCAGCTTGACAAGGGCAGCTCATGATCAGCATGTACCTTCATGCGTTTCATGCATGAATTCAAATAGTTTGTTGACTACAGTCTTCAAGAACTTCCAATGGGCCTTGAGGAAGCGCGGATATTGGCCGACGATGTACATGATATCTGACGCAACGACGGCTTTGTTGTCCTTCCCTCGTTTAATCTCACACAATCCGAGTAAATCCTTGATCACAGTCACAAGGAATCGCTTTTCGGTCTCCTCGTCTAAAGTAGACTTGTCAAAGCCGAGCGAGACCGAAAGACGGAATAAACTCACTCATAGCGCCGGAGATGCTACCAATGGCCCAGCAGAGAGTATTCAAGTTCTGCCAGCTCCACTCTGAGCCGTCGACCTGCTTGGCTAATTTCTCTGTCAAGATGTTTTCTGTGTCAACAACGTCTAGGTGGGTGAGATACACCAGCAGTTCACGCATCTGCTTGTAGAGAACGATGGTGTCAGACTCTTTCATGAACTCCCGGACAATTTCGCCTTCATCATTTTCAACGATGAGGACCTGAGAACCTATTAGAAGGTATGAGTAGAGAGGATGAGTACTCGCACCTCTTCCGGCTTGACCATCCGTTCTATGACAACAAGACGCAAGTTACTCAAAACATCACTATAGATGTTCTTCCGCAAAGACATCCCGTTAAGCATGTTACCCGTTCCATTCCCAAGACTCAGGCCCATGAGTAAACCGCTGTCGCCAATAGGGAGCGCTTGGATTTCATCGTAGAGCTCCGCCACAAGCTTCGACCAGTATTCGAGCGTGATCTTGAATATCTCACGTTCATCGACCTGAGATACCTTGACCATGTATAGATGGGCATTAAGCAGCACGTCGCGATTTGCCTCGGTTTCAACAGCTCGAAGATGGTTGGATAGGAAATTACTTAGGAATAACGCAAGGTTGAGTACGAGTTCTTGTCCAGCGTCAGATGCAGATGCGTAGGCGGCGGCGATATTGGTTGAAGGAGGGATCATACGGTTTATGGACGTCATCACCATAGCGAACAATATGACGAATTTGGGGTCATACTCCGGCCCCACGTTGAGGCCGGCGATTTCAGCCAAACACTTCAGAGTCACGTTACGGAATTCCGGAGCTTCCAGGAACTGCGTAGATATTAGCATGGAGAAGTGGCAGATGAAGCAACACCTACGCGGTTGAGTAAAAGATCAATAATGGTGGTCTCGAAGATATAACCGAGAGGTATCCAGTTCAAGAACCTCAAGAGTGTCTCTAGAGTAGCCTTGATTAAACTCGTTTTTTGTGCCTCCTCAAGGACTTCGGAACAGAGCTTGAAGATCTCGCTAAACTCTCCACACATCTGGTTTTTGAGGTTCTTGATCTTTGTTTGGGTCATTTGTTCCGCGGAATAGTCAAAGACTTCCTCAGATAGAAGACGTAAGATGACCATATTGTTCTCGCATAGCGAAAGATTGGTTTTGGAGGACTCGACAAGTTCGGTGATAAATGTCGGCCAATTATGTGGCCATTCTTGCTTCAGAATCTGGAAACGATACGATGGACAATCGACAAAGACCCTCAGTGAAAGGCGATCTCACCTGGACCAGCGCTAGGTTGAGTTTGTTGATAAAAGTCTTTTCCTTTCGCATAGTGACCTCGTCTGAAGCGATCTTGACAGTTATACCAACGACGAAGTTCCTGATACCTAGACACGGCTGAGCGGCGCGTCAAATGAGTAGAGAAGAATAGATACCTTGCCGCTGGCCATCAGGTAGGGTTTTCCAACGTGTGGTGATGAGTCTCTCAAGGATCTGAAGGCCGATATACTGGATGGAGATGATGAGACTGGTAGCGTAAAGTGAGACACGTGAAAACCTTTGATTGTTGAAAGGACGATCTCTCCATTATTTCCGGGACTCTAGTCCATGCATCCGGATGTTCCTCCAGCTGAGTGAGGACCTGCTGAGCCATTTGTTGCTGGGATGAGGTTAGTGAAATGGAAGGAGTAGAAATAAATTAATATGCAGACCTCCTGACCACGACCGGTGTAAAAGGCCATTGCGACCTTGTCCAGAAGGGAGACATCAAACTCCTTGGAGAAGTCAAGTAGGCCCTGTGGATGAATGATGAACACAGAAAGGGATCCAGAAATAATGGTGGCGCATGCAAACCTCCATAAATGATGTGGATGTGGTCTTGGAGATCACAGACAATCGGCGCCGACGACGGCGAGGACGAGAGAAAGATCGTGGTGGACGACGACGACGACGACAGCGACGTTGGGCACAGGGTCATCTAATCGTATTACATAAGCCATCTCACACGTTCAGTTCGTTGTCCATCCTTATGACAGGTGCTATTCGCCGTCAGCGTCTGTAATCCAGGCCGTTCAAAGAAGACTGCATGTATGTATTCAGGAACGTGGTCTCGATGTCGTGCAATACGATGACGAGCGACCTCGTCTTTTCTTGCAACTCCGCGAATATCATAAATAATCACCCCCTAGACCATCCCGAGCTCGCTTACAGTCCTCACCATCATGCCGGATAACGAATATGACTCGGACGGTCCCCTCTCTGAATTTTCTAGCGAAGGTGACGAAATAGTGTGGACGCACACCAGCTCTGTCACCAACAACGATTTTATCGTGCTTCGCCACCCTCTTCTTGATGCTCACTCCCTGCCGTCCACCCTATCCGACTTCAGTGGACACCATGGTTCAGATGGTGATCCATCCTTGCCATTCGACCACCTTTCCCTGTGTGATCGTGACTCTCTCGTCGACAACTCATCCACCAGTGCTCAATCCGACATTGGCGTTCCCTCCGAGAGCCCAATGCGCTCTGGCAGCCTCAAAAGAGGTAGGGCCTCTGAGGAAACAGCATGCCGTACCAGGTCGCCCGAGTTTAATTCCGCCAGTTCCGATGAGTACTACAGCGGCACTAACACTCCTACTGCATCGTATGATGACGCCTCCGCTTTCATCTCCCGGTGTGTCCCGCAATCCCCTATTAGATGGATCGTTCAGAGTAATCAAGGTTGCTTCTCAGCTTCATTTCATCTCCGGTCCAGGGGAACGACACAGAACTCAGTCTGCTGCGTGCGCTCATAGTCGAACTCGGCCTTCGCCCGCCTAGTGCCTCGGATCTTCCATGCACGCTCACTTCCGCTCGCAAGGTGCTCAAAGCAGAAGCCCACATCAATATCAAAGAATATATTGCTACACGTCACAGGGGCCAATCAGCCCTTCGTGAGATCCTGAAACCCAGCAAAAATGCACTCCGTAAAGAAATTAGGAAGGGGAATAAGGCCTCACTGCAGTGGGTAAAGCAACATGGCTTGCAGGTATTGCTCGTCACTTGTTTCACGTAATATTCTATCTCTCTACTGTTGATTGTTAGCCCGCACGAACTCGATCCGACTGAGCGTGTACGAGTAGTGTTTGTTTTGAGGTACATACACGTCTGTGTAATGTCGCCGCAGTTGAGGCGTTCACTTCCAGCCAGCCAATAAATGATAAAGGTGTAATAAGGGTTGTGTAGGACATACACTTCAAGGTATAAGGCATTACGTGCCAATGACTATCACAATAACAATCGCCAAGTCAAATCCGGTACAAGTTACTTGAAGGCTCGCTCCAGGCAAGGAATAGAAGGGGGGAAATAACATAGAAAACCTCTAATACTGTCTCATTCGGGTCCATCATGGTTTGCATCTACTCGTTTTTCTCCGCTACAGAGAGCACGATACCGATTTCAACCAAGATGTCGTTGATAACGAGGATGTTGTCGGGATTGTTTGTACCAGGGGAAGACACTACCTCAGTTGGGACTGCCAGCCCAGTACTAAAGTTGGTCAAGGAAGTGGAAGGGGCGGAAGAAGTCGGCGTAGTCGACGTGGTTGACGTTGTGGAAGTCATGGGAGGGGGTGTATAAGTCGAGGTACTCGAAGTCGGGGGAGGGGGTGTATAATCGGGAGTACTTGAGGTCGTCGATGGAGGAGTATAGTCTGGGGTGGAAGTTGTAGCCGGCGGTTCCCAAGTGGTAGCGGGAGGAGCCGGGGTCGAAGTGGACTGGTCTCCACCTCCACCTCCACCTCCACCGTTGCCATCGTTGTACCACCATGTACCATAGAGTACACCTTCGCTGAAGTCGGCAAAGTAGGAAAATAGACCTCTGGAAAAGTCCAGGCCATTATAAGGACATCCCATACACTAGTCATGACGGAGGAAGGTGAGCATCTCTAATTGGATCGCCTGAATGATGGATATAACCGACCTCATCCATGATAGTAGCTACAGCAGTCTTTCCGCCATATTGGATAGTAATAGACTTGAAACACTGAGGACCCGGGTATCCGTCGCCATATTGGGCGACGTTTAGTGCTACAATCTAAGACAACGTTGAGCAGTTGTTACGATATTCCTTCAGAGGTGATACTCACAAAGTCACTGGGGACATTGGTCTGGCCACAAGCGCCCCTTCAAATATGGAAGTGCATGAGCGCTCAAGCTCCATTCAAAAATAAAAGGAACACTTACAACCCAACATCATAGTAGGTAAATCGTGCACCGCTGCCCTGGCGCTTATGGAGATCAACATCGCCTCGAGCACGGTGAGCTACTTCTTGATGGCGTCTGCTCCAATGACTGGCTGTAACGAATGGCATTAAGAACGTGAGGAAGGCAAAGAATGTTAAGACCCTGCAAGTCATGTCGCACAGGGTTGCTGCTTATCGTCAAACGAGTGTGGTGGAGTACAGAGCAGCCTACACGAGGGTATAAAACTCAAGTATGTATGAGACTTTGAGGGTGTGGGTCTCGTTGCTAGACGACGACTGACAGATAGCACTGCCACGTTCTCCGGAAAAAAAGCAACTGGTACTACTCCGAGTCCTGGTCCCGTAGGTGCAGACTTTGCAAATCGATGGTAATTCCAGCGCAGAACAAAATATGGCACATATCTAACACCAATTGGTACCGTCACTTCGAAACGCCCAGCGGTAGAACTGATAGAATAATATGGGTATAGCTCAGACAAGAAAAGACTCGGGTCCGTCGGTGTTCATAATAAGGGATGTCCGTCTATGATATGAAGTATGTATTCTCACATTTACTTCAACTGATATTGTTCAATGGCAAGGGAATGGGGGATAAAGAGCCTGCTCTACCGCTCACTGCAAGCACTAAGGAGTTGACCGATATACACCATCGACAAGTTCACTTCCGACAAGACGGAAGAGTTGGAAGCCCCCCCTGGTACCGCTCCGGCAGTCATAACGACAGGATTGGTGGTCGTCTGGGTAGGCACGGAACTGGAGTTGCCTGAACTGTGGGAGCTGATGCTCGAGGAGCTAGTAGTGGGCGAAGCTGACGTAGTCGTTGGGGGTGGTTGCGAAGCAGTTGGGGATGGGGACCAAGAGGTCGAGGGTGTGTTCGCACTGCTGGTAGGTGGTGGGGGAGGTGGTGGGGAGGGAGAGGGAGAGGGGGCAGGGTCGCCGGAACCGAAGGACCATGAACCGGTCAAGACACCGGCTGAGAGATCAGAAAAGAACTGAAAGAGGCCTTCTGACATGTCGAGGCCATCTGGTGGACAACCAGGGCACTATTAAGGTAATGCTTAGTACATAGAAAAAGCGCGCATGGATAACCACACACCGCATCCACGATTTGGGCTTGTGTACTTTTTCCACCAACTGTGATGGAGATCATCTGCCAGCAATATTGACCTGTATAGAATTGCTAAATGGTGGTAATCAATGGTGTCTTCTTATGCAGAATAGGAAAAAATTACTGCTGCATCGAGTGCGACGACCTACGGATAATGAGGGTGAGTGAAGGTGTCGGTTGTGAGAACACAAAGCACGCACAAAATCAGTTGGCACGTTGACTTTGCCGCAAGCGCCCAGTCCGACTGCATAGTAAGTGAAGCGGGCACCATCAAAACGCTTGTAAATGTTGATTTCACTGGGGCCGCGACGAGCAAGATCGCCTTGTCGGTGTACATGGTGCCGCCTGGCCTCGTGTGCGTGACCTAGAGAGGGTGCAATGAACGAGAGGGCGAGACAGAGGGCCAACGCAAGGTTGGTAAGGAGACGCATGATAATAGATGTATTGAGCGCGAAAGAGTGACTGCAGCTGGGTGCGGCGCTGGCCCGAAAATTAGACACAAGAAAGGTGACGGGAACAAGAAAAGAGAGTGCCTTTGCGGCGTGTAGCCATCATGGTGGCTTATTCAAGCAGGACGTAAGTGAGATTTCTAACCGTAGTCACAATGATATTCACACCTCGCCTATCACATTCTCATAAGCGACGACAGGCGTGTCTACACCACTATGTAGCCATCTATCTCCGCCATACCCGCATTTCTCTCACCTCGGACTCAGCTTCGGAGCGGTTGAATTACTGTGTTCTGGGCGTGCGACTGCTTTAGTTTATCTTCCGCGAGATAATTCTTAGACGGCTCACCGTTACGAGCTTGAGGACCTCGTCTATTAACAAAACTGGCACGCTCAGGCACAAAACTGCCTGCCACTCCGCCCAGTTCAGTGGCGCGATTGCGAATAGCGACCTAAAGAACGGGATGTACAGAATACCAAAGTGTAGCGCCATACTCAACGCGATGGCAGCAACAAGCCATGGGTTCTTCCAGACCGGTAGACGAAGCAAGCTTTCATTCTCCGAGAGGGAATTCATGGCGTTGAACATCTCCACCGTGACAAGGACAGAAAGACTCATCGTCGTCGCGCGGCGTGCCATCTCGTTCGTGAACATCTCGCATCCAATCTCAGGGAACATGGTTGCGCATTGATGAAAATGGGTCTAGCACTAGCTCAGTCATGCAATCCAACAACGGACTCGATTCACTCACGAGTTGGTGGAACGTTATTTGCGGTCCTCTGGAGTAGTAAACGAACCACCACGCATATCCAAACACCGTAGCGCAGCCGACATACATCCCAATGACTAAGTATCGGAAGAATAGCCATTTGCCTACAAGCGGCTCCTTGGCATTACGTGGGGGTACTCGCATGATGGAATGGTCGGGGGGATTAAATCCGAGGGCAGTAGCCGGTAGACTGTCTGTAACGAGATTGACCCAAAGTAACTGAACAGGAATCAATGCCTCGGGCATGCCCAAGATGACAGTTAGGAAGATGCTGAGAGCCCAGGTGAGCGACGATAGAATGCTAACTAAAGGTAATCCATACCTGACGACCTCACCAATATTGGAAGAGATAAGGTATCGAATAAACTGCTTGGTGTTATTGTATATCAGTCTACCTTCTTCTACAGCTTGCTCTATTGCCATGAAATTCGAATCTGCGAGGACCATATCTGCTGCCAGCTTGGCAACATCGGTGCCACTGCCCATCGCAACGCCAATGTCCGCCTTTTTCAGAGCTGGTGCATCATTGACACCGTCACCTGTCTACGAGATTGTCCATGAAACAGTGGCTCAAAATACCCGCAGGAGAGATATTACCATGGCGACAACCATCCCCAGTCCTTGGAGTAGATCGACCAATTGGCTCTTGTGTCCCGGTTCCGTCCTGCTAAACAAGCTTGCGCGCTGCACGGCCTGTATTTTCTCTTCGTGGCTGAGTGCGTCCAGTTCTCGTCCGGTGTAGCTCTTGCTCGTCAAGTCTTCATCCTCATCAAATATCCCAATCTGACGGCATATAGCCTCGGCGGTACCTTTATTATCACCTGTAATGCAAATTACGCGGATGCCCGCAGCTTTGCAGTTCGCGACAGCCAGATGGACCTCTGGGCGTGGAGGATCGAGCATGCCAACGAGAGAAACAAAGACGAGGTTCTGCTCGAAGCGAGCATAGTCTTGGGTGTTCTGACTAAGATAGTGTGTAGCATCGGTGTCCTTTGCGTCAACGTAGGCCATGGCAAGTGTCCGTAAACCTTTTAGAGCGTAAGAAGCGGTTTGTGCGAGAATGGTATTCCTCAGGTCGGATGTTATGGGGATAATCTTGTTGTGTACCATGACAGATGTGCAGCGCTCGAGGACGGATTCCGGGGCGCCTTTGACGAACAAGGCACCGATACCATTGAGACGGACCAGAACCGACATCATCTTCCGGTCCCGAGAGAATTCAAATGTCAACAAGCGGGGTATATTGCGTTCGTAGTACTCGCTAACGGCACTTGCTCGGGCTGCACGCGTCATGGATGATAGCGATTTAGTGATTTCTGAGTCTGGACAGCCCAACTTTTCGACAAGGACTTTGAGCGCGGCCTCTGTAGGTTCTCCGACGTTGCTATAGGCATTCTTTTCCTGGACAACAGTGAACAACCGAAGCTCGTGTGAACAAAGAACTGTGTACCGTCTGATACATAATCTTTGCATCGTTGCACACCGCACAAATTTCTGCGAGTCTGCGGATGGGGTCGAGGCTTAGATCTGAGCTATTATTCCCAGAGGACTGGATAGAGCCCTGCGGCGAATATGTGGTCCCCTCGACTTGGTATTCCATTGGGGATTTTGTTTGCGCATCAATTACAAAAAACTGGTCAATCGAAGAGTCAGCGAAACCGAGATAACCAACTATCGATGTACCTTGCAAACGCTCATCTGATTCGTGGTCAATGTACCTGTCTTGTCAGAGCATATCACGTTTGTGCACCCAAGAGTTTCGACACTGGGTAGATTTCGGACGATGGCGTTTTTCTGGGCCATCTTTTTGGTGCCGAGCGCTAAACAAGCGGTGATGACGGCAGCGAGGCCTTCGGGAATAGCAGCCACGGCCAGCGCGACAGCGATCTTGAAGTAGTATATTGCACCTTTCAATACACCATGATGGGAAGGATCCCAAAAGTGACGGAAATTGACGAGCCAAACCAAAACACATATTACGGATATCACTTTGGCCAGCATATCACCGAAGTCGTCGAGCTTACGTTTCAACGGCGTTTTGTCGCTTATTTGCTGCGATATAGAGTGGTGAATGAGACCAATCGCGGTTTTTTTGCCTGTAAATGTGACAATAGCGCGTGCGGTCCCATTTACGACGGTGGTTCCCTAAGGAAAGGCAAGTAAATGGGTGGATAACGGAAATAAAGACATAAGCGCACGGAGAATAACATGTTGGACATGTCCTGTTTGACAGCCTTTGGGTCGGGTACGACATCAACGGACTTGCTGACGCTGCTGCTTTCACCTGTGAGAATAGCCTGGTCCATGCGGAAACTGCTGGACGAAATTGAGAGAAGTCTGCAGTCAGCAGGCACTTTGTCTCCAACGGCAACCGATATGATGTCACCGGGGACGAGCTCGGAAGCATGGATGCGCGTGACATGGCCGCAACGGAATACATTTGCTTCGTCTGGAGAATACTCTTTGAGGGCCTAGAGAAACGGTGAGAGGCATATGGAAGCTTGAGGACGGTGCTTACGTCGATTGCCTTTTCGGCGTTTGTTTCCTGGACGACGCCGACGACCGCGTTGGCGACAAGGATGAGAAGGATGACTGCTGGTTCGACAAATGCACCCAGAGGCGTGGAGTCGGCAGAGTCCTCGAGGAGAGCAAGGAGGAAGGAGACGACGGCGGAGCCAAGGAGGATGAGGACGAGCTGGTCCTTGAACTGATCGAGGATGAGCTGCCACAAAGGCGTTGGGGGCTCGTCTGGCAGCTCTGGGGGGGCGTCAGAGTGAAGGAAAAAGGCGAGGGGAACGGCGCACCATTTTTGCCGTAGAGGAGGACATGGCTAGTGGCCTGCTCGGAAGAAAGACCGAGGGCAGGGTCGACTGAAAAGTGCTCGAGAATCTGGCTCGGGGCGAGCGTCCACGGTGCGTCGAGGAAGGTCATGGCGAACGACGTGTGTCAACACGTTTCCCAACTCATAAATATTGTAACGTGTCCTCCTGGCTGTCTCGGCCCGGTGGGGGTCGAGGGGGGTCGAGTGCCAAACAACGGAACAAACACATTATCGTCACCACCACCGCCGACGACTGCGACGACGACGCCGCCGCCGCCGCGTTCGAGGGTTATCTCGCCGACGTGACTCCGTTCCGACATGGGCAACGCCGGATCGTCTTCTGGACGTCCCCACCACGACGACACCGTCGACTACGGTAGCCTTTCCCCGCAGGGCGTCTACACCGGTCCCAAAGACTGGAACCATCCCATCGTCACCCAGCTCATCGTCGACAGGAAGCTCGCTCCATTCTATCGCCCACTCGAGGACCACAATGACGACTGGGACGACGAGCAGATCCTGGCCGCACGAAAGGATTTTCCCGACTCCGACAGCACCATATCCGACACCCCCGCAGTTCGCCCTGACCCAAAGCCATCCCCCGCCCCAAGACGCACATCCACCCCCAAGGAGCCCTCACGCTGCCCAGAGGCCGCCCTCTACAGGGGAGCCGTCGAGTGTCCAATCTGCTTCCTTGTCCGTTATCTCCTTCCCTCGTCCTCCGCTCCCCATCGATCGCTGATGCTCTCCCTAGTACTACCCTCCCAACATCAACCACTCCCGCTGCTGCGATCAAGCAATCTGCACAGAATGCTTCGTACAGATAAAGAGGACTGAACCTACTGCAACACACCTTGTTTCGGAACCCGCCGCGTGTCCCTACTGTGTGCAAGACAACTTTGGCATCGTTTATACGCCCCCCCAGTGGCGTGCTGGTATCGGTAGCGACGGAATGGTTGGACCTCCCTCCCGTCTCCATTCCTCACCCTGACTTCTTCCCTTTCCTTAGCCTCTTCCCCCCTGGGCTGACCCCCTCCGCTCACAGCAAAGCATCTCTGGTCCGTCTAACACCCATAAGCGCCGTCGAAAGAGCTTTGGCCATGATAGTCCTGAAGTCGTTACAACCGGTGGGTCATTTCCCCCGCTCTCCCCTTCACTCATCTCATCCCGCCCCAAACGAAGATCAAATTCGCCCCGACTGGGAAGCCAAACTTGCTGCCGTCCGCGCAGCGGTGACACGCCGTGCAAACAGGAGGATCATCATGAGGCAGGTTGGAGATAGACTTATCCCCGTCGGTGTCACCAGTGGTCGTGTGCACACTCTTCCCACTACGGAGGGTGCAGATGGCCAAGATAGTGAAGGCGGGTCCCCTGCTAGTACCACTGGGAGTCGACGGCGCCGTGTGCTGCGGGCAAATGGTCAGACCGATCTCAGCCATCTCCTCGGACAAATGGGCATAGGTGGTCAAGACCTAGAAGAGGTAATTTCACGTTGTTTCATCGTCCACTGATACTCACCTTCCACCAGCTCATGGTCATGGAGGCCATGCGTTTATCTCTTCTTGAACACGAAGCACACCAAAGAAGGGAAGAAGAGAGAGCACATCGCGAAGGTGTGACAAATCAAGCCAGCGCAGAGGATTCATTTGCTACACCCAGTGTAGATGAGCCTGCTCTGCGAAGTGCCGAGTGTGGTGCTATGGCTCCCTCGGTAGCCTCTTCCTCCCCACGAGGCTCGACAGCAGACGGTCCCTCCGCTGTTGCTTTAGCTCGCAGTCGCTCATCGACGCCAGTATCAGGTCAAACAGACTCTTCATCTCCACGTGGGACTGCCGTTGACGACCCGAACGACACTCCCCACAGTACCGAACGATCCAATGGTCAACCCACGCTCGTGACACAAGCACCAGCACTTGTTGGTAACGGTGGAGCGCATACCGTCCATACTTGTAATAACAATGAACAATCCCGCTCTCCGTGCAGCACATCTATTCATGGACAAAGCCAGCGGCCAGAGGACTTTGCGGGAGCCATAATGACATCATGTACTCCCCTCTCATCTTCATTGTCTGACACGGATACTTCAGATCGTCCTTGACATCAGGTCGGCTCGACTTTATTGATGGATTCACCGATTACACTCATGTCATCTGTACTCTCGTGTGGCTAAGCTTGCACACCGATGTAGAGAGTTCATACATCATACTCGGAAGGCATGGACAATCTGCAATAATCAATCCGGTCCATAGATTTCTGAGAGCCAATCCGTTTGCAATGTCTTTCTATTCTTGCATTATCCATGGTGTGGATTACTGATTTACTATAATACACTCGACTCTCCTTCCCCAAGCACTCCACCCTTTGAAGGCTTGAGCTCTGTTGAGATTTTTGTCTCCCATTGCTATCCCTTCGGGGCAGTTCTACGATTTGTTCTTGTACAGTCATGCTATTCAATGCACCTCTGTTCACCATAATCAGAACCATAAATCGGCGAAGCAGCACTACTATTCCTTGTATTAGCCGAAACTGTGCGTTTATATCTTGGGTGGGTGCTATCTCCCCGCAAGGTTCGACCCATGTAAGTATTTGATAGAACATGTAACGGTCGTTCATCAACTACGAAGTCGAAATTTGGAGTAGACTGGTTAACCGTGCGGGACGGCGGGGCTGTGCAAGTTATGTTGCGGGGGCGGGAGGTGTCTGCAGTAGTCGTTTTCAAGTTGACAACCGGAACACGGAGCAGAGTAGGGAGACTTGTAACACAAAGAAATGGAATAACGAACGACCAGCTTAGAAAGGCATCTGCAGCTCATTTATGCGAATCCGTCCATATAGGTTTTGAGGTTTCTGGATCCCTCGCCTGGATGCGGTGCACGGTTACCCTGCCCAAACGACACGAGAGGGATATGACTCGCCTGAGCCTTGATCTGTTGTTTCAAGACACCTTCTTGAGCAATGCGGGTAGCTCGATTCGCATCTACCTTCCGCCTGAGATCAGGAGCCAGAGCCTGTGTGCGAACGTTAGCGTCGATGTGGGCAACATGGAGGATAATACAGGTAGAGTATCCACTCACGGCGTATGTTTGCTCTGGAGTGGGCACGGTAGCTGTGAAAAGGGAACAAGGGTGACAAGGTTCACAACATTGAAGGATGACCATGTAAGAGTCGGCAAGCCCAGAAGAAGGGCAAGTGAACGAACCTCGCATAATGAGATATCCCATGCTCATCACTTTCCAATTGACGCGGTTGTTCGTGAGGGACGTTGACGTGCGCGGAAAGGCAAAATGGCAGAGTTAGTGTCCACAATAACAGCAATCCAAGGGCTGAACAGACTCACAACCACCGGTCACGAGCGTCAACCTGAACCACGGGAAACTCATTCTTAAATTCAACGAACACGATGTGTGGTAGGAGTTGAGAAATATACACGACGCAGAAGAGGTTATGCTGTGCAGTTGATTACAGTCATTCACCGTCATTTGAACAAAAGTAAAAATTGACTTCAATTCTTCCTTCTCTTCACTCCAAATAGCTTGAATGTTCGACTTTTATACACTACATGTCAGATATGGATGAATGGAAATGTGAATGCTTTGTTTTGTATCATTCTCGAAGTAAAATATAGGTAATTTTGTGTGAATCAGTTGCTCTTGGGACACATTCAATTTTCTATCCCTCAAAAGCCTAGTGAGTGCATAGAGGCATTGACAAAGAGCATCTCTGATGTGTATATCTGGATGAAGGACAATATATTGTGTTGCCAGAAGGATGCCGGTGAAGCATGTCTCATGACCTGATCTTATCGGGTCATCACAGCATCGTGCAAAGATTATTCCAAAAAAGGAAGGCATGTCAGCAACAGCGTCAGGCAGCAATCACTCAAAAATTTCGGCATAGCTTGACAATCCTGTCAGGATTGGAAAGTGCAACGGACTGATGGAAATGGAGACGAGAGCGGTGAAGGCGTGGGTGGCAATGTGCTCGACGACGAAGGTGACAGTGGGAGCGCGCGGGAAGATTGGTGGTGCCGATAATGGTTAGATAGGAATCAACATAATCAAAGGTGGTGATATACCTTTTTTGGCCTGTCCAAATGGTGGTGCGACCGCGATAATGGCACAAACACGAGGACTGCAGTAGCAGCCACATACCTGCACTGATGTGGATTTTTTTTTTTGGAGACAGTGTATGTATGTACAATTAGTTTTGTAACAACTGATTTATTTCATCCATTGTGGTTGGGATGTGCGAGCCAACTGAAATTGGCTTGTTCAAATGACGGTGAATGACTGTAATTAATGACAGGGTAGTAGATACAGGGCACAACTAGTCTGTCACCACGCAAATTACGAGCGTCCTAAGTTGTCCAGAGCAAGTCCCCTTTACAGCAGATCTAGTACCAATGAGTATGATGGGGACGAGAAATAATTTAGTGTGAGGATAGTGGACCAGGAAGGTCACCTCTCCGAATGCAGGTAAGTTGGTATGGGGGGGTGCTCCGAGCTGGCTTTCTTGCGTTGAGACAAGATCCCCAGTATGTCTACGCTATTCCTCCGACTCGCAGACTCTATGCGAGCGAGTTCCTGCTCCCACGCTTGTACGTCTACCAGGTCTACCTTCTCGAACAGAAGACTTCCTTGCGAGGGATGGTGTGAATTCTCGGTAGCCAAGCGCCCGCTAGTGGAACTCGATCCTAGGAACGTCGATTCGACTGATTTTTGGCGGAAGAAGCCACTAGAGCTTTGGGGTGATTTCAGAAAGCGCGTAGGATGCGCAGTTTCTGGTCGTGGAAGGACCGCCAATCCATTGGTTTGGTTTTCAAGGCTCTCATGCGTTTGTGCGTCAAGTCTGTTAGGCCAGTCTCGAGGTCCAGCAGACGTATGCGGCCGCCTCGAAGTTTGAAGAATGTTGTTGTTTCCTCCTGGAAAAGGTGATGAAGCAGTCGAAATCTTGTGATTGTGCGCAGGAGGAAAAGACGGTCCCGCGAGAGGAGATACAATGCCTGGTTCTTCTGAAACAGAAGGCTGATGAGGGCTGCGAGGGGGAGAAGGAAGTTGTTCCGTATGGCGGTGCCTCTTGAAACGCCGGGGGGACTTCGATTTCGAGCGTCCTGGAGTTGTGTTCACCCAATCGCTGTATCGGGAAAATGCAAGCTGCCTCTGTACGTCGTTCGTGGATACCATGGTAAGTTCCTTGTCTTCTAGTTCGATGGTTTCCGCAGAATTTGCTAGAGAAGAGACAACCAGCTAAGGGTGGTTTAGATGAGTGGAAATGAATAGAACAATGGCCTTGACCTTGACACGCAGAAAAAATTTGACACTTGCCAGGCCGGTTTGGACAGACTCCCCAACTGCCCATCGACTGTTGGATTTGGTATCGGGCCAGGAAAACGTGAGTTTATGCTGCCACACCCCAGAAGGGTCTCTGGAGAAGCGGCCCACTGATTCAGCATGGGCTAATATGTGGGTTGCTCCACGGCCAACAGATGGAAGTGGTACAGAGTCGTCTGTGTTGTATTCATGGTGCTGTAACAACGGTCGCGAGGAATTACCAGAATATATAGATGACGAAACAGAATGGAGCAAGTCTTGCGACGAAGAGCCAGGGTATGGTGACGAATTACTATCTTGGCTGTGGTCACGGGGTATGCACGACGGGAATCGGTGAACTTCAGGAGGCGAGTCGGGAGGACTAACTCGGAAGTCACTGAAGTGTATCCTTCGCTCGACGAAAGCGGACGCGCTGCGAATGGATACGGAAGAATCAAGAGGCTGCACAATGAGCTGTACAGAGACAATGTCAAGGGGCCCGATGGGGTTAGGTGGGACGAGTATACGATAACGCAAGGCGGGCCCACGGGATTTAGACCTCAATAAGGTCATGGATGACGAAGAGGGTGGTGTCAATGGTGTTGGGGGGGACAGACTGGCTGGTGCATCATAGCGTACGATGGGCAACTCGAAGTGCTTAATTTGACGGCAGCCGACAGCTGAGATGGGTATATGATTTAGAACTAATGGTCAGTCAGAAAACAAAGATGCAGATAGTGTGGCATGATATCCTCGCCTGCCTCGATACGCCAAAATATCCGATATTCTTGGAAGTAGAGAGCGGTGCTAGGTGCGGCGATATGGGAAGGGACAGAAAAGCGAAACGGGAATTCGGCATCCCCGACCTCAGACCACTCCTGTGTGTCTTGTTTCTGCCAGAGGGTGACCGAGTACTCGTAGAGAACGTTCGTTTGCGTTGTTCCCAAGCGACCGTGACGGGACTCATAGCAGCGTACCGTGACAGTGACGTCTTTTGCAAGGATGGGTTTGCCGTCTTGTTCGATCTGAGTACGCACGACTAGGAGGATGAATATGAATGGGACGTCAGGACGGAGAGGGGGAAAGACGAGCACGTACGACCTTCGAACCGGAGTGGAGTTAAGCCGAGGTAGCCTTGGTAGGGAAAATAGCGGACGCCTTGATTGCCTTTTGGGGAGACGAGTGACAGCTTGACCATGGTGGTGTGGTCGTCGTGTCGGACGGGGAGGGAGGGTGCGAGGAGGACGACGTGTACGACGGGGAGAGGGCGCACGCGAGGAGATGGCAGAGACGGGGCGAGGGAAAGGGAAAAGAAGCAGTCGAGATAAATAACGCGTTGACGGTCTTACCCGAAATGGAAGTCGACGAGAAGCACTGCGTGATCAGTGACCCCGAGTGACCCTGCCGGATCTCAGATCGCTCTCCCCGGATATCCACTTTAGGACACACACATCACGTGTCTTGTCACATGTGACACACTCCGACTTCGTGACACCCCAGCGTTGACGACGTACTACCATGTCCCGCCCGTCGCTCTTCATTCCGTTCCTCCTCGCGGGGATGATTGTCACCGTAAGCGTCGTCTAGCTCGTTTGTTCTGCTCGTAACACGTTCCACAGGGCTCCAGCAACTCTCTCTGGAGCAAGTGGCAGGTCAGTTCGAGCAATTACATACTCCAACCGCCGCAGTGCTTCATCTCTTTGTCAGGATATGCAATGTGTCGAGAACTGTGATGACCCAGACCCTCGGAACCATGTTCTCTACGAACAGCCTGTCTGGCAGACGCTCCAAATGTTTCGTCCGTCCTTCCTCCCTTCATCTGCACCCTCTCGTTAACCCACTTCTTAGTTGGCGAAATGCTTTGTCAGTTTTGTATACCTCGGTTGATTCCCGCTCACTCGCCTCGCTTTTATCCTAGGCTTCCTTCCCGTCCTTTACACGTGGCTGCACACGAGGCGCAACCCTGCCCCAGTCTTCCTTGCCTCCGAACCAGACCAAGACGAGCAACTCCAGGTTAAGCACACATCACCTCAGGAGCTGCGAGGCTGGAAATTACTTCTCTTATGGTTCCCTGCTATTTGTGATCTTACCGGTACTACGGTTCGTGATACTTTTTCCTCTTCTCCCCGACTTCTATTATTATCAATCGGGTCTTACAAATTTGGCCAACGCTGATGCCGTGACTTGCCTTCTTGTGGGAAATTTACAGCTTATGAACGTTGGCCTTTTATACACCCCCGTTTCCATCTATCAGATGACACGTGGTGCTCTCGTTCTCTTTGTCGGCATTCTCAGTGTGATCTTCCTGCGTCGCCGTCTTTGGTTCTATCAGTTTGTCTCTCTCCTTCTTCTTGCCCGCTACCTTAACTCGCCGTAGGTGGATTTCTCTCCTGACTGTCATGGCCGGCGTGTCTCTTGTAGGTTATAGTGGTTCTCTCATCAAAGACACCGTCAGGGATGCAATAAATCTGGTGCTTGCTCGCCCTACTAGCACTGTGCCAGATCCTATCGACCAAGTTGATGTGACCAAGGCCCTCGTTGGTATGGTCGACTTCTTGTTATACTTGTTTCGTTGATGTAATTGTCAACCAGGCGTGCTCCTCATTTTGTTTGCTCAAGTCTTGTGAGACATTCACCATTTAAGCTCCTCATTTATTTAGCATGGTCTCTTACAGCATGGCGATCCAGTTCGTGGTTGAGGAGAAGATCATGACGCGTTGGAGCGTCGCTCCTCTGGTTGCAGTGGGGTTTGAGGGCCTATTTGGTGCCCTCACAATCCTGTTGCTTATGCCCTTCATGGCGCAAGAATCCATGTCTTCCCGTTCTCCCTTTTTTGACCTTACAAGAGGTTGGTATCAGATGATCAATACTCCTAGTGTCCTTTGGTCTGGAATTGCGATCGCTTTCAGTATTTCCTTGTACAACTACTTTGGTCTGAGTGTCACCAGACATGTGAACGCTACAGCTAGGAGCTTGACTGACACTTGCAGAACCCTCTCCATCTGGTTGATAAGTCTTGTGCTGGGCTGGGAGCAGCTTCTGTTCCCCATATCGCTCTTGCAGGTCCTTGGCTTCTCTCTGTTGGTGTGAGTATTCGCTGCCCACTGAAATTTCAGCGCACTTAATCTCTCCTTGAACAGTTACGGAACGGTGTGTTGATAATCTGTCCCCACCATACCTTCGCTTACCATAGGCTCATAGTTTTTGTTTAACAACTTGGTCCAGCCGCCTTCGTTCCTCCGCCCTGCCGCCGTCTTTATCTCGCCGACTACTCACGCGGAGGAAACTGGAGCACTACTCGCTAATTCTGCTCTAGACGAATCTGCCACCTTACCCGCAGACCTTGGCCAGAGTGGTTTCGATGTCCTCCCAGTAGATGAGCATGTCAGAACGGCAGATGACTAAGGGTGATGTCGGATGTTTATTATGCAGCCATAACCCTCGCCGCAGAATAAAGTGACATAGATTAGGTATAAGATTGGCTGTAAACATGAGGTTACTCCATCGCAACCGAACTTAATCCAGCGTGGCCTCTCCCATTGACAGTTTCATCGCTTATTCAGTTGATGAACCGAGACAGGACTGCGAGCTATCACTTATAAGTAAAGTAACAGAACACAATTTAGAGATAGTCCACAGCATCAGCGGCAAATCTATGAGTCATAACTTTAGAATGTCCTAGTACGGATTTGGTAGCATGCACTAGTACACTGCCTCACGACCAGAAGCGGGAACAAGAATCCATCAATGGTTGCTCCCGTCGGCGGAGAAACTCGGAAGCTGAGTTCGATTGCGCAATCGAGAAGGGCGGGTTTAGGCATCGTGCGATGTCATGCGAGAATTGTAATTCACCGTTGAGGGTGGCGGCACTAGAAAGCTTCTTCACGGGTGCACGACATATGCCAATATCAAGACAGGCGAGTCGCGGAACGTGTGAGATCCCAGTTGTTTCCAAAAGCAATGACATAGGGCTAGCTATACTCCAGTGACCCATGGACGTCTAGACTCTCTGGCCATAGATGGATAGAGATGTGGGAAAGAACGGGAGCGGAGAACTGCACGAGTAGTGGCCATTGATTCCGATGAGTTCGCATTCGGTGCCAATGGGTGGTTCCGAAGCGAACAGCGCAGCAGATGAATATTCATTTCACATCAATGCTTCTTCCAAGCGTCCCAATGTCACTCCGTCGATTCATCATCACTATCACTGGTTCTACAAGCCACGACCCGCGTCGCTTCTTCTAGTTGCTCGAGATCCCATCCAATCGCGTATTTTGGTACCAGCAACGTGGCCAGCCTTTGAGTCAGTCTTTGAAGCACATCATCTCTGGAAACTCCATCAGGGTTGGGGGCGCGCGCAAACTGGGTCATGCTTACCTCGCACCAGTCTGAGTCCACACGCAAAAATCATCCAGCCAGATGCGGCTGTAAACGTAGTAGACCTCGTGGTGATCCAATATTCGTTTCGTCTCTAATAAGCATCTCGTTATCATTCTTTTACCTTGCATCATGTAAGAAGTGGCGTCTCTTCGGCATGCCTCCGACAGCTGATATGAGCGATATAAAGGAAAGGCAAGACTACGCCTATATGAGGTTGCCAAGGTGGAAATCAGTTCTGCATCGGTGAATGAAAGCTGCGAGGTTCCGGCAAGATCCGACATTGCGGATGTATATGGAGGTGGGTCGAGCGCTGAAAATGCTGGCACCAACGAACAGATTGTCCAGGCACTCTCTGGTGTTGGGTCGTGCAGCGTAGTTCGTTTGTCGTACGCATAAGCAAAAAGAAGGGTGATTAGTGTCAGATAGAGACTTCGTTCTTGGATCCCATCCATTATATCTGAGAAAAGTCGGGTTTCATTTGGATATTCGGTTCATGCAAGCATGACTTACACTCCTTGCGTGGAAGACGAAGCATTTCTACTTTCTCTTGTTCAGTATACACGACCCCCGAGCCATTCGCGGGGTCTTCCCAAGCGATAAGTTCTTGGATATACTCGTCGTCAGCGTAATCGGCCCTAAATTATCGTAGAATTTATTTCGCGTTCAGACAATATGAAGCGACAAACATGTAATGTTCTTTGTCCCATTTTTCGTTTTCATGTGCAATTCGAAGATGACGTTTGTTGTTCAGATCACAACCTTCCGCATCGTGACCCAACTCGTTAATTTCGTTCGCGGTGTGGACAACATGCATGAAATAGCCCGTATACTTGTTGAGAAAGCCGTAATATTTGCTGGATGGATGGAATCCGGCTTCTACCTCTGGGACTGTCTGGGGTATCTGCCAGTCATTTTCTGCGGCTAAATAAGAGCAGTTAGCTGGCAGAGCACTCGGTTTGTCCTTGTCACCTTTGAGAAATTCATCCTTGTCCTCCAGCGTCAATTTTGTTGCTCGCCGGGACAAGTCGTCAATGCCACCTTCTCTCGGCAAGGACTCGAGAACCTCTATTGAGGGTGGGGATGGCGGCTGTGACGATCGAGGTGCCAACAATTTGGCCAGTAAATCCAAGTCCGGAAATGGTTGTCCCTTAACAGCCTTGCTCAAAGTGATGGCCAAGTCCCCGGTACCTGGATCATAGAGTGCCGTCGAACTGTCATCTTCAACTACCGCGTGAGGAAAGTGCAGGCGAAGAAAATAAGGGTTGATATGGACGGTTAACAATGTACCATCGACATTTATTTCGACGTCGGATGCCTGGATACAGAACGCGGTTATGTAGCAACACTGCGATGCCACCACATTGGACTTACCCGGACTGAGGGGCAATACAGTGATATGATGACAGTGTCGTCGGTTTGATCGCACGAGAATCTTGGCGTGATCATCACCGAGCTGCGAAAAGACGGACCCGTAAACACAGGGACTCTGTCAGATCAAGAAACTGACCTGAGTTCTGAAGTGGTGCTTCGATATCAATGACGAGTACTAGTTGTTGATGCACTGTTGTAGCACGTGAGGTTGCGGCGATTACGATGGGATAAGCGGCAATATGGGGCAATGGCACTTCGTGTTGCTTGTCTGTGCAGCTCTGGTTTCACCGTCCCCTTGGCGGAGGTGGATGGCTGAAGTTATGATGGGACGATGCATGATATGCTACGTAATATAATAAGTGACTTGGCAGCCTGCGTCCAGAGGATCTGATCCCGGCGAATTTAGTAGACCTTACGCTCTGCGCCACTCGAAAAACAACGTCGATGGATTCACAGGTGAGTCGTTGCGGACACCACGTTACCATCACGTTCATCCATACCGCTCGTTCAGAAGTTGAATGCATATCCGCCCCTCGCGACAGTGGAGCAGCTTATCATCCGCGAGAAACGAGGAAACTGTGTACCAATCTTCGTCCAGCTTCCTGCAGATCTCATCACGCCATGCATGGCATATCTCCGTATTTCCAAAGATTCAAAGTACAGTTTTCTACTTGAATCTGTGATCGCTGGAGAGAACATCGCTAGATACAGCTTTGTTGGTGCAGGTGGGTTGCATCTCTCTCGGACCACTTGTAAAGACGGACGCGGCTCTCTACAGATCCAATTAAGGTCATCAAGACTGGTCCAAACGAAGAGATCGCAGGGGATCCCACGATGGCCCTCCAGAAAGAGCTTTCTGCATACCAGTACATCAAAATCCCCGAAATTTCGACCTTCAGTGGGGGTGCAATAGGCTATGTTTCATACGACTGCATCCAATATTTTGAGCCAAAAACTTTACGAGGACTGCATGATCCACTTGGCATCCCAGAATCCGTTTTCATGATAGCGGACACATTGCTCATATTTGACCATCTTTTCCAAACGATCAAGGTTGTCTCGCACGTTTTCTATCCAAAAGATGCAGGGACAGCAAATCTGTCTTTCGTGTATCAAACCGCACAGTCCAAAGTGCGACGACTTGCCAAAGTTCTTTCTTCTTCCACTGTCCCAGAAGTCCCCCAGGTTCCGATCCGACTTGGCAACGAGGCTGTCTCAAACGTCGGAAAAGAAGGATACGAAGAGTTTGTAACACGACTGAAAGAACACATTGTCGCGGGTGACATTATCCAGGCTGTTCCATCGCAAAGACTTGCACGTCCTACGAATCTTCATCCTTTTAACGCGTACCGGTACCTCCGCCAGGTGAACCCAAGTCCATACATGTTTTACCTGGACTGCGGAGACCTGCAAATTGTTGGTGCCAGCCCGGAGACACTCTGTAAAGTAGAGACCAACAAGGTGTACAATCATGCTATTGCAGGTACTACGAGAAGAGGCAAAACACCAGATGGTCCGTTTCATTACCCCTCCTTTGATCTCATTTGAATCCATGGCAGCATAGAGGACAGGCTACTGGCGGAGCAACTGAGTGCATCAGAGAAAGACAGAGCAGAGCATATTATGCTTGTCGATCTTGCACGAAATGACGTCAACCGAGTGTGCAAGCCAGAGACGGTCAAGGTTGATCACCTTATGCAGGTTCAAAAATTTAGTCACGTCATTCATCTGACCTCACAAGTGTCGGGAGTTTTGCGAAACGGTCTGACAAGGTTAGTGAGTATGTAACGTACCATGAGGAGCTTGCTAACGGAATTCCCCACAGATTTGACGCTTTTCGCTCCATTTTCCCAGCAGGCACTGTTTCTGGTGCACCCAAGATCAAGGCGATCGAGATTATATCTAGTTTGGAGCAAGAAAAACGCGGTGTCTATGCCGGAGCTGTGGGTCGATTTGATTTTGCAGATGACGCCATGGACACCTGCATTGCTATTCGGACGATGACATTTAAAAATGGCATTGCATACCTCCAAGCTGGGGGTGGCATTGTGTTTGATAGTGTGGAGGAAGACGAGTACATCGAAACCATTAATAAATTGGGTGGAAATGCCAGGGCTCTGGCTGGGGCCGAGCGTAAGTCTGACAACGTTTTTGCTTGGTTGCATGCTAAAGAGTAGCTTAGAGTATTGGTTTGATGTGCAAGCAGAACAGGCGAAATTTAGGTAGATACGATACGAACAATACATAGCCATAATCATACCTCTGGACTTGAGAGCTTTTCCAAGATCATCATCCGGTCTCTTTGACGCTCCGACTCCTTCTCTTCTCCCCGCTGGGTAAGGATACCCTCACTCCCAGCGATGCTAAGAACTCCAGAGATTAATTGGGCAGTACGTGGGCTTTCATCGTTCGCCGGAATAGGGTACATAACGATACGAGGATCGACGTTGGAGTCCACGATGCCAACAGTCGGAATGTGCTGTATGGCACATTCACGTATCGCGTTCATATTGGCCATTGGGTTGAGGAAGATGACGAGGTCAGGGGTGATGAGATACTTCTGACTTCCGGAAGGGAAGAGTTGCCTTCTATTTGTCAGGATTCCAGGCAGCCATCGCTCCCCGATGTGATATCCCTGGTCTTCCAATCTGTTTGCTGCGTTGCGAACGATATCTCGAAGGTCTGGGCGAGTACCGACGAAGAGTATGATACCTCCACGTTGGGTGATCGCTCTGACGACGCTAGCTGCTCGGCGTAACAGCGGAACGGTCTGATCCAAGTCAATGATAGTGAGGCCAGCACGGACTCCAAAGGTATATGGCAAGAAGTTTGGGTTCATCAGCGATTTTATGTGACCGAGATGCGCGCCGGCTGCAATGAGTGCGGATACGGTAGCATGCGAGGGACCAACTGCACGGGTATATGTATGATGAGGTTGGTAGGTATTTTCGCGAGTCTGGGTCGAGCCATGCTCGCTAAGTAAGTCGACTGTAGAAACAGCTAAGTGTCAGTGTTGAACGGCAGAAGAAGTGGGCATACAGAGGAGCTTGAAACGGGCTCTGTTCTCTTGCATGAGTCGCCAGTCGTCCTGAGACCGTAAGGTCATTTCGCTTCCTGGCGCGGTGTACATTGTCCTGACCAGTCTCGGCAGACATTTGGTCGCCGTGAGCGATGGCCTCAACGCCAGGCTTGCCATGGTCAGGAAAGTGTAGACCAGTGGCGGTGCAAAATTTCTAGCATGAGACGGATACTTATGCTTACCTCAGCGCTATCGATTTTTTTTCGGTGCAAGCTTCGCTCTTCTTGCTCACTACCACGACACTCTTCCCATCCAAAAAACTCCCCCAAAAGTAGAAAATGGAAGACGACCCATTTGACGGCGCTATTGGCATTGATCTCGGCACGACCTACTCGTATGTATCATGACCTCGATCGTTCCTCACTCATATCTCTCCAGATGTGTTGGTGTCTGGCAAAATGATCGAGTTGAAATCATTGCCAATGATCGTGAGCATCAGACTTTATATACCAGTCATGTTACCAATCTCTGGTCATAGAGGGGAATAGGACTACACCGTCATATGTCGCCTTTTCATCCGAGGAGCGTCTCATCGGCGATGCTGCCAAGAACCAGGCTGCTATGAACCCTCGCAACACAGTCTTTGATGCCAAGCGTCTGATTGGCCGCCGTTACGAGTGAGTTATTCTAGGCGGAAGATTGCACAAAGTCTGATCCATCTCCCAGCGATCCTGACGTTAAGAAGGTAACTGAGTTCGCCGTGCTTTGTGGTTACATATATATCCATCGATTTCCAGGATATGACCCACTGGCCATTCGAGGTTGTTGAGAAGGAAGGTTCCCCTTTGATCAAGGTCAACTACCTCGGAGAGGAAAAGACTTTTACGCCACAAGAGATTTCGTCGATGGTCCTGACCAAAATGAAGGAGATATCAGAGGCAAAACTCGGCAAGACGGTTAAAAAGGCCGTCGTCACGTGAGTCAACTATTCTATCGTGCCATGCCAGTTCTTCTAACTATATCTTGACAGTGTGCCCGCCTACTTCAACGATTCTCAACGGTTAGCTACCAAGGACGCTGGTGCCATCGCTGGCCTTGATGTCCTTCGCATCATCAACGAGCCTACCGCAGCGGCTATCGCCTACGGTCTCGACCGCCAATCGAAAGCTGAGAAGAACGTATTGATTTTCGATCTTGGTGGTGGAACCTTTGATGTCTCTCTCCTCAATATCAGCGGTGGTGTCTTTGCCGTGAAGGCTACGGCTGGTGATACTCACTTGGGTGGTGAAGATTTCGACAATGCACTGCTGGAACACTTCAAAAACGAGTTTAAACGCAAGACCAAGCATGATATATCCGAGGATCCCCGTGCACTCCGGCGCCTGAGAAGTGCTTGCGAGCGTGCCAAGCGCACTCTGTCGAGTGTCACTCAAACAACCGTTGAAGTAGACTCCCTGTATCAGGTCTGCTGCCGTGCCACTTGTTGGGTCACTTCTTGCTCATGATGATCTGAAAGGGCGAAGACTTCTCTGCAAACATTACCCGTGCTCGCTTCGAGGAAATCAACGCTGCCTTGTTTAAATCGACCCTTGAGCCCGTTGAAAAAGTCCTCAAAGACTCAAAAATTTCACGTGAAAAGGTTGATGACATTGTACTCGTTGGTGGCTCAACTCGTATCCCGAAAATTCAATCTCTCGTCTCCGAGTATTTTGGTAGTCGTCAGCTGAATAAGTCGATTAACCCTGACGAGGCCGTGGCTTATGGTGCTGCTGTGCAAGCAGCTGTCCTCACTGGTCAGACTTCTGATAAAACTGCTGATCTCCTTTTGCTCGACGTTGCCCCTCTGTCGCTCGGTGTCGCTATGCAAGGTGACGTCTTTGGAGTTGTTGTTCCTCGGAATACCCCTATTCCCACCAACAAGTCGAGAACATTCACCACCGTCGAGGACAACCAAACCACTGTGACTTTCCCGGTGTAAGCCTTTGCAGTGGCACTGATGAGTCCTAAACACTGACGTTTCCTCCTCAGTTACGAGGGTGAGCGTACCCAGTGTCGTGACAACCGCTTGCTCGGTGAATTTGAGCTCACTGGCATTCCTCCTATGCCTCGTGGTCAAGCTGAGCTTGTGACTACCTTCGAGGTGGATGCGAACGGTCTCTTGAAGGTGTCGGCTCAGGATCGTGCATCTGGTCGCAAAGCATCCATAAGTACGTAGTGACGATATTTCATTTCTGTGTCTAAATCTCTTCCAGGCATCACCAACTCAGTCGGCCGTTTGTCCGCTGCTGAGATTGACCAGATGATCAAAGACGCTGAGCAATACAAGCAAGCGGACAAGGAATTCTCCTCACGTCACGAGGCTAAATCTGACCTTGAAGCATACATTCACCAGGTCGAGGGTACCATTACCTCGCCGGAGATTGGTATGAAACTCAAGCGTGGAGCTAAGCAGCAGGTTGAGGCTGAACTTGCTCGCGCACTTGAGAAACTGGAGATTGAGGACTCCACGGCCGATGAGCTCAGAAAGGCGCAACTTAACATTAAGAGAGCTCTCCAAAAAGCAACTGCTGGTATTCGGTGAGAGGCCATGTGATACACGAAATAGAGCAGTTGTTCGATTGTCGTTTGTCTCTGTTTTTACGTGCATGACACCCAAATCAACCTAGTTTTCTGTATACTATACGCTGCATTCTGATCGAAGCAAAGCTAGTGGAACGATACGGAGTGATCTAGTTATGATGTCAAAGTCTTGTGAATTTGCAAGGCAACTTCGAGTGTCCACAGTTCTTCATCTGCACCATCACAAAGAGCTTTATCAGCTTCGGCGATTGCTATCACACATTTGGCCTTCTGTCGAGCCGGCAATGTTTGATGGACAATTATCTTGTCATGCAGCTAGGGCGCTCATGAGTTACATACAAGACGACACGAAACTCCACTAACCTGCGCCAGTAACTGCGAAGCAGAAAAGCCTTCCCGCATCATAGATTTGGCCTTTTCTCGGATAGTGTCGAAGCTTTCTCGCTTGCAATCTGCTGGGGCATCGTTCATTTGCGTATCATCCACGTCGACCCCAAGGGTACGAGCAAAGTCGTTTACGACTGCGTTAGGAACTACTCCGGCGATTTCCTCGATATCTCGTGGAGTGATTGGTATCGGCGGGACCGTTGATGCAGATAGTCGAGAGGCCGACTGCAAATATGTTATTGATCGACGAAGGTCACCATTAGAAGTATCAATAAGTGCAGTGACGACGTCAGAAGTGACGTTAACATGTTCTGCAGCGGCAATGTGCACAAGTCGAGATGACATTGATGATGGGTCTAGGGGGGTAAATCGAAACTTTGAACAACGTGAGGCCAGTGGCTCGATGATGCTAAGTGACATGCTCTCAGAGGCGCCAGGACGGCAGATTGGAGTGCACTGACCGCGTGACATAGTTACAAACTAGACAAAAGCGAGTGATTCGCGCGTATGTCTCCATGATACGTCGCAAGGCACCCTGAGCGTCTTGGGTCATTGAATCGGCTTCATCAAGAATAACGATCTTGTAGGGCGGACACGGGTAGGAGTTGCCGTCCGAAGCGAGCTTTTGCGCTCTTGGTGTCTGTCGAGCGAATGCTTTTATTTTCTCTCTGACTATAGAAATACCTCGTTCGTCCGATGCATTCAGCTCAAGTACCCGTTCACGGAAGTTGTCTGGACTGGCAAGTCGTGGGAGGTCAAATAAGCGTACATGACCGATAAGATCAACTGATTATGTACCCAAAGAGCTGTCGCGACAATGCAAGAATCGTGGACGTCTTCCCTGTTCCTGGGGGGCCGTAGAACAACATATGAGGCAGCTAGGAAAACGATCAAAGACTGAACGGTTACAGGAATGGAAACTAACATTAGTAGAAGACAGTGCCTTGCGTAACACAGTTACTGTGTGCTCCTGGGCAGAGACGTCGTCTATCGTGCGCGGACGACTGGTGGGAAGGATGTGGTCAGATCAGCGATGGTGCAAAAACGTGTATTCACTATTTTTCAACCCAAGGCTGCAATACAGGAATAGAAGGTTGTTTTGACTCTGCGGCCGTCTTGGTTTGCTGAGGCTGAAAGAAAGCCATCACTCCAATACTTGGCTGAGCAGAGACGCGTCGGGAACGCAGACATGACGCGTATGACGAAGCAATTCCCACACACTCCGTCGCGACACAGTACTAACGCGACTTGCCTGAGCATCGTCTCTTCACGTCACCCATCATGACGCTCCCCGCCTTAAATGTTGGTGAGTAGAACAGCGAAAAGCGCGTCAGACTTATTGAAGAACATGTCTTAGCTTCTTCTGGCGCGCCTACACCATCCAGTAAGCCGCCTGACCACTGCTGACCTTCTCTCGGTCAACATCTATCGCAATAGCACACAAGAAACCTGTCGCCGAGTTGAAGAACGGCAAAGTTATATTCAGACAAAGGCCGGTTACGTTGGATAAAGCTTCGGAGACCATGCAAGGTAGGCTTGATGCGTCATGTTGCATACGCATTGTTAATGTGCGGCCAGAAATTGTAAAATTTCGTGAGATGCTCGACTCGCGCGTCCAGAACCAAGAGGGGCCCCTGATCAGCATACCGGAGGAACACAGACCGCTCATAGTCAAATTAGCTCTGGAGAGGTACGGTGTCGATCTAGCACATTCGTGAACGTTGCCAACCCAACCCAGTGACAAGGGTATTGTTCCTCTGACCAAACAGATCCGTTCCATTTTACTTCCTGGCATGGGCGAAGTTGAGGATGCTCACCGTATGAACCTTGAATCGAACCTTCCCCTTTCAGCAGTAGAACACGCGATTAGGATGGTGATGACCAGGATCAACTACGGCCTCGACCTTCCCTTGGGTCAGAAACTTCCTGCAGCAGTTTGTGTTTGGCGATGGGAAGTGCAGGATTCCCACAAAGATTGGCTGTCAAAAGCTGCTAGAGAGAAAGCGGACGAAAGGCTAGCCGAGCGTGTCCAGGTACGCGTTGACTTTAGTCTTGTTTCGCAGACTGACTATCTGACGTCGAACAGGCCAGTGGATATTTGCGTGCAGCCTTTGAAAACCTTTCGCAGGTTGAACGAGATGCCATTCTTGACCCAAAGGGTTCCACCAAATTTACTGCGAAAGATGTCACCAAACCAGAACCTGGTGCTGTCTCTCTGAGCAATCATGAGAACCCCTTGGAAGATCATCCGCCGAAGGACGCATCCGCCAACGTGGACGAGAGCGAAGCGGTGAGCTGTTTGAACATCCTTGTCCACTGGAACTTATGGCCGCACTCGTCATGTATTACTATAGCTGCCCGAGAACCTTGTACCGAAAGGACGTACGAGGAAGGCTAGCAGTCCGGAGAAAGCTGCCAAAGTAATTCACCGCTAGTTTTTAGGATTTTCCGGTACTCAGTTATCATCGTAGATCAAAGACAAGGAAGAGAAACGAGCGGCAAAGGCAGAGAAGCAAAAGAAGCAAAAGGAAGCTCAAGACAAATCCCGTTCGATCATGGTTAATTTCTTTGGAAAGGCCAAACCCTCCGTTCAACATTCTACTACCTCAGATTCAAATGCCTCTGCCGTCCTTTTGGCGGAAAACGAATTTCAAAGAACATTCAAACCGTTCATGTTAAAGAAGGACGCGCAACTCGCTCCATATAACTGGTTCCTGGAGGGCAATAGGAGACCTTACAATCGGATGACCGGTGCAACCCATGAAGAAGCTATTGCCATTGACGATGACGCACTAATGCAAGGGGGCCTGGAACCTGGGACGTTATGTGATGAAATAGTGGTCCCGACTCCCCTGAACGATTCACCTGCAAGTTTGCGGGAGTTCATTGGGGAGCTTCGCCAAAGCAGTCTAGCTCATTGCTTAAGAACTCGCAAGATGTCCTCCTTTAAGACATATAACCCTCGCAGCGTCCGGGATACCGTGTCGCAACTTAACGACGCCGAGGTCGCAGATGATCCGACACAAGTCCGTCATTTGCTTTCCACTCTTCGAGACCGCCAAGTCCTCCCGGCCAAAGTACTCATCTTTCATGAAGACTCCCGTCCAGGATATTATGGGACATGGACCCGTAATTCTCGTTTAGTTGGGCCGCGCACACCACTTGAGCGCGATCCATTGGCTCATGACTATGGGTATGATAGTGGGGAAGAATGGGAGGATGAAGGCCAGGATGATGCAGATGATGTAATAGATGACGGTGAAGATGACGAGCCCGACGCTGAAGACGCGGACTCGGACCTGGACAGCTGGCTAGTTGACGACGACGAGGAAGTTCGGCCACCCCTCAATCTTGATGACTTATCGCCTCCACCATGGAATCTGACCATGCCTCCGCCGAAGCGGAAGGCCGAAAATAGTGAGAAGCGGTCGGACAAGAAAAGAAAGATGGTAATGCCTCTTGTACCCTATGCAAAGGGTCCACTCTGGGAATCGCCCATCGGCCATTGTGCATATGATCCTTTTAATGTATATCGCATACAACTTCTGAATGGTAAGATTATTTTGCGTTTCTCGTCGATTAATAAATTTGTTTGCTAGACACGCCTCATCCCGTCGACCCATTCATCTTCACATCCATTGTCTCTGAGGAACCGCAGAAGCTCCGAGCTGATCCGCCTTTGTCAGGCGTAGTCCAACCCCTGGCCGATGCGAGTACAGCGATTCCGCCAGCTTCCAAGCGCATGATGAGTTCCGCGCCAAAGACAGCTTTTCCTGAGGCACACTTGGACATACTGCTCACAAAGATAGCCAACCTCGCAACACCCAGCCTCACCTTTCTGGTTGAGAGTATTTACCAAGATCTCCGGGTTTACAAAGTCAAGAAGAACGCGATCGAAGCCAAAGTACGAGAGATGGGTGAAAAGTCAAAAGACAAGAAGGTATGGGTCGTCAAGCAGGCGGTACAGGTTTAGTTGCTTCCGATCTTGTAATACCGCCAACATACCGAATGACTTTGTATAGGCTTTGCACCAGGTCTCCTGAGTTCTACCCATGTATAACGATCTTACATAAACCGTACAGTTTGTTTTCGAGGTATCATTATATCCTTAGACTTCGTTCAGAGTAAGACAGCCAAGATCAATTACGACCAATCACAATACAAGACACCATGGAAATTAGATACCAACCCATTAATGTCATGAAGTTACCAACCCCCAAATAAGCTCTGCTTTTTGGAAGTCGTTTACATCCGGCATTGCAGAATGAACATCGCCAGACTCTCCACCTGACCGTATCTGTTGGCATCAGCTTCACACTCCATGAGATTAACTGCTTACAAATAAGCACCTTCGCTACCTCCCCGTCCTCGCGCAAGACAGGCTCAAATCCCATCCCTTTATATAACTTTAGACGTAATCTAAGTGAAAGTGTATCAGCGGGCTGTCGTCAATGAAGACCCGTGAGCTCACGCCAAGCCATCCAATTCACGCTGATGCTCCTGGGCTGGATCAGACTCCTCGAGCTTCTGCGCGTTCTCCTTCAGCGCAGCAAGCTCCGCTTCCTTGCACGCCAGTGAGTTCTCAGCATCACGCAATGCCTTTGCAAGAGATATACGCGATCCATCGAACTCGTTTAGTCGTACGGCGTGCTGTTCTACCGTCGGAATATTGTGTGGTCGCGTCGATGACTTCCGTGCCGCGTCCAGCGAACGGGAGGCAGCTGCCGGGTTATAGTCTCAGGAGTACCGCTGCATAGTAAGTTGGCACGCACACTTGAGATTTGCATATGCCTCGTCGTTCTCTTTTTTGGCTTTGGCATAGTTAACGTTCATCTGCTCTTCGGCAGCAGTGATGGTGAGGTAGTCGTCAGCCGGGTCAATAATAGTGGTCATCTTTCGCATAAGGTTTCTGCCCGCGTTGCGTGTTAGCGCTTAGTGTGATTAATTGAATCCAGTAGGATGATTTCGTACATGCATTCTTGAAGATCTTTCGATTGCAACTCCCTAGTCATGAATTAGGAGATGTGCCAGGTGGATGGAACCAGGAAACAGAGTCAACGGCTAAGCTCACGTGAGCATCACGTGCCACGCGTTTCATTATACAGTAGACTCCCTCTTAACCCATAGTATTTCTGATCTCCTGAATGCCTTTGTGTCACTATTTTACCTCACTGATAACCCATACTTTTCGGCCCATCCAAACGGGTATGGGTTAAGAGGGAGTCTACTGTATCTCTCGATTCATAAATACATGTACAGTGTGCATATATTTTCAGACAAATACCGGTGCGTTTTGATCGGGAGATTGGTCATCAGTATTAAGGTCATTCTGACTGCTTGGGCGCGAGACTCTTATCTTTGACAAACTCAGGCTGGAGTATAAAAGGGGGATTAACGATGATCTTATCTGAAATCGATACCATGGCTCCAAGGGATACCTCCCCCGGTCAGCTGAGCGGCACACTCCTCGTTCACGGAGATGATGCCAAGGCTGGTGCAGAAGTTGCGCCGTCGATATCAGTAACAACGAGTTAGTATCCAGCACTGACTCGCTGTGAAAACAAGGTTGATGCTCACTCAAACATCTGATAGCTTTCAGGGCAGTTCTTGGTGGTAACCCGGATGACCCTGATCAATATACATATTCTCGATACTATCAGTCTGTACACTCGCGTTTGGACCAAGTTCTGGGGAAAATCAACGTATGTGCCTACTTGATACTCTCACAGCGATTAAATTCCGATCCGCCGGCTTTCCAGCAAGGTCATGCCATCACCTATTCATCCGGTTTAGCTGCTGCTTTCTCAGTGAGTTTGATGAGTGACACATTCGCTCACTTATCAGTGGCTCATACTGATTCAAAGGCTCTCGTGCATTTCAAACCGAAGCGCATCGCGATTTCTGGAGGATACATGGGCTGTCACGGCGCTATTGAGGTCTACACAAAAGGAAGATTCGCAGAGACTCCCATCATTGATCTCGACGACGAGTACAAAGAGGGCGACTTGTGCTGGCTTGAAACTCCGGTCAACCCTACGGGTGAATCTCGGTGAGTCAAAGTCATTGGTTTCGTGTGTACTGTACATCTGACGGTCAGATCCAGCGACATCCAGTATTATGCAAACAAGGTATAGGCGGGACAACTCAAATTAAGGCCACTTATCCTGCCTGTGATATTAGATACACGCGGTGGGCGGGAAGTTATTTATCGACGCAACGTTTGGTCCTCCACCGCTTCAATATCCTTTCAAGTTTGATGCCGACTGTATTTTCCATAGTGGTATGTTCTGGATCTTTGCATTTCGAGTTCTGAAAGCTGTGAAATTATCTTCAGGGACGAAATACTTCGGAGGTCATTCCGATCTTCTCTGTGGGATTTTGATCGTCAAGACAGCTGAAGAAAGAGAGGAAGTAAGATTTACCTTGGAATTCCTTTGAGCCATTATTTGACAATCGAGGTTTAGTTATGGCACGATCGTATTTACATGGGAAATGTGATGGGATCATTGGAGTCATGGCTTCTCTTACGATCCCTTCGTACGATGCACCTGCGTATACCCAGACAGTCAGCAAGCGGAACAGAAATTGCACAATGGTTGTACAAGGCCACCCTTGTCCCAGAGGGCCAGGAATTCGACGGCATTCCGGGCGGCGTCATCACGAAAGTATGGCATTCTAGTTTGCAGGGCACCGATGAACGAGGTTTTAACCCAAAGACACAAATGGAAGGGGGTTACAATGCCACCTTTGCTATCCTCGTGTGTTCATTCAGACCATTTACTTGGGTAAAGCGTTGATGTAAATATCACCAGTTCGCACGACGTCCCCAAGCAGATGCTTTCCCGCATAACCTCGAATATTTTGTGGTGCGTCGAGAGGTTTACATTAAACATTGTACATTGATTCGTGTTAAGCCTGCTACAAGCCTTGGAGGTGTGGAGTCGTTGGTTGAACAACGCGTCAATATAGATCCAAAGCAGAACCCTCTCCTTGTGCGTCTCAGCATTGGGGTAGAAGAAGTCGAGGAAAGTCGTTGACATGTCGCTCCTTTACCAAGATACTGACTTGTGTACAGGACCTCAAGGATGACCTGCGGAGGGTGCTCCAAAATGTTGCGAAACTGTGATGTAGTTATCTGAACTTGTTTGTAGTCACATAAACGTGAATGTACGCAGTAGCTGTGACATACAATCACGGTCAAACAACTCATACGCGTCCCGCCCCACGAGCCGCGTCAGCTTGCGATATCATTTATTATCATCATGAACAATCTCGTCCAACGGTATGCTGGCTCAGGCGCAGTGACCAGCATTCAAAAGCGGAATGCCTGCATTATGGACGATGATGACTGCTGCTCCGATGCCATGTGGGGGTCAGTGGCTGGCTATGGTAGTCTGGCCAAGGGTGTACCAAGTTTTGTAGTTCCGTCTGTTGCAGACGTAAGTAGGCGTCTTCGATTAACGATTAACGTCTCACTCTAGTGAAGCCAGCTGCGTTCTTGAGGCTCCACACAGATGATCATGCAGACCCGTCGTGTAGGATCAAAATCCAGCACGGAACTACGACTTTAGCATTCAGATTTCAAGGTGGTGTTATTGTTGCTGTCGATTCCAGGGCTACTGCCGGAAACTACATAGGTTGGATCTCACATCGAACCAGTTAGCGTACCCATCTGATACCATTGATGATACACAGCTACTGGAACCATAAAGAAAGTCATCGAAATCAATCCCTATTTACTGGGCACAATGGCTGGTGGTGCAGGTATAATGCTGCAGTAACTCCCATTTTGTGTACGGATTCACCCCCCTTACCAGCCGACTGTCAGTTTTGGGAAACGTACTTGGGGGTGCACTGTCGCCTGCACGAACTCAGAAATCGCGAGCGAATCTCAGTGTCTGCTGCAAGCAAATATCTTAGCAATCTTGTGTACAGCTACAAGGGTATGGGTCTTAGTATGGTACGTTCCTCGTTTCTTGTTGACCGAACTGCCTTTTACGTGATGACCAGGGTACGATGATCTGCGGCTGGGACAAGACAGTAAGCTCCAGTGACTGACTATTGCCATTGTTCCTCGATGATGGCTCATCCATTCAAGGGCCCTGCATTGTTTTATGTAGACTCCGATGGTACGCGTCTCAAAGGTGATCTCTTTTCCGTAGGATCGGGAAGCACATTTGCGTATGGTGTGCTGGACCAAGGATACCGGTGGGACCTCACAGATGAAGAGGCTCAGGAGCTTGGGAGAAGAAGTATCTACGCTGCAGGTCACCGCGATGCATTTTCAGGCAACACATGTAACCTTTACCACGTGAAGGAAGAGGGTTGGCAGTTCATTGGTATGTTCAGAACAAGCTGTAATCTGACCTGCTCTGACGTATATTGACAGGCAACTACGATCTCACTAAACTTCATTACGATGGACCTGGGGAGGCTCTTGGCAATGGATATGGGTACGATGTTCGTGTCGAGGGTCAAACATCTGCCAGTTCGGCTGCAATTGCAGGTCAAGCGTGATGATGTATTCTAGCAATGTGATTCGTTTTCAGATTTGCCGAGGGGGCGTCAGGCAGTATTCATAAGTACTTCGAACGGCCACAAAGACTCTTGAAATCGGCGAGGGTTACTTTACTCTGTCCATGAAACGTCTGCTTACTAGACGATCAACGACTCGGAGCCCGACGCCACCTGCTGCTAGCATAGCACCACAAGCACACCCAGGACTGCCCAGTCATGACATGGCGACGGGTGTCGGGTTGCAACCAAGCTTCGTCCTTCCCCCAATTCCCCATCCGCATCCATACGAGCGCATCGCCATTATTGCCACGGACGAGGGTCTCGTCATGCGTCCTTGTTTACCAGCGCTTTCCCACCCCCTTTCATGCGTCCGTATTTCTTGGGGCAAGCATGCAAACGTTCAAGAACTCCCGAACCAGCATGATGAAAGCGACTCGTTATTCGACTGGAAGTCCAGTGTCATCGTATACGGGATAGTGGGCATCATGGAACTCTTCAACGGTACAGGCATGCAATCCCTGGTCGAGAACTTCTTCTGAACGGTGACCTTCACAGCGTCATATCTAATAGTTATTACCGCACGATCACATGTCGGGTGTTGTTGGTCTGTACTTCTGTTGACTGGGACTGGGACTCACTGGTATTTTTCCTGTGTTGTACACAGTATTCGACGAAAACCATTCCATCTATTCTGTCAAGTCTGTGCGTGCAATACCCTTGATCAAGGATCGTGCCCAGCATGTGCTCGACACCATTGCGAGTCATGTTTCACCTTCCCACATCACCGATGATATTGTTCAAATTTTGGCCACGACAGAGTCCGCGAGTATGAACACTCGTGCCAAATTCGATGCCAATGTGAAGATTATGAGCCCTACGGCAGACACCATCGGCGACGTCCAGACTGAAGAACATCTCGCGTCGCTCCCATCCTCTGGGACATCAACGCCAACAAGCGAGTCTTCGGCAAATCCCAATATAGTGAAAGCCATCGCAGATAGAATGTCATTCTGGACAAGACTTTCCAAGCGTCAACCTACCTTGACACACGACTCGGTCACGGGTTCTGGGGAACACCAATCTCTGGATTCCATCATTCAGAGCGTGCAAGGGGAACCCACAGCCGTCATCGACACGATCATAGCTTCAACTGCACCTCCACCAGACTCGGTTGAAGAACGTCACACAGAACTCGAAGACAGGGTGGTTCGTGAATGTCTCAGGGAATATGTCAAGGGTTGCATGTACTTCGCTTATCATTTCGGTAGGTATTTTCCCCTGGAGCAGCCTATTAGTCCATGAAGCTTTAAATAGATATAACGAGGACCCTGCAACACAAGCAAGACCAGTTTCTGATGTCGCGCACGCAAGAAAAATTTCTTGCTAAGCTCAATGCCATCCCCCCGCATCTTTCGGTTGACCATCCGGACTCTAAAGTTGATCCCCTGGTCGAACCGTTTTCGACCCTTCCGCTCTGGAGACGTGTCAAACAAGAGTACTGGTGGAATGAATGGCTCTCAAAGCCCTTCATAGACGCAGGGGTAAGTCCTTTCCATAATATGAAGACGAAGCCCATAGCGAGGTCTTTTAGATGCATTCGTACGTTTTACCGATTATGCAAGGTCACTTCCAGGTGTCTTCTTTTGACCTCCCGAGGAACCCCAATATGTCAAAGCATGATCTAGTCTCGCGTGTGGATTATATACTTGCGTCTAGACGCTCTAGATACAGAGCCGGACTTCGCTATCAACGAAGAGGTGTGGACGAAGAGGCGCACGTGGCCAATTTTGTCGAGACGGAAACGATTATGAGGATAGAAGTACGTGATACTACTCAACACACAGCCCACATTGACTATATACAAACAGAGGAACGGAATAGCGAACATCTTCAGTTTTGTCCAGATCCGTGGCTCGAGTAAGTAACTCACACTCGAGGGTAAACGTGATGACTTAGTCTCTCCAAAGTCCCGCTTTACTGGACGCAGTCAGGGTACAGTATAAAACCTCCCCCGATTCTATCGCCGGAGCGCACAACAGAACAGAGTGCGGATGCCATGAAACGACACCTGCAGCGCACCATCGCTACCTATGGGTCACATGCAAGCTCCCTTTGACTATTGACCTAAACGGCGGTCTGATTTGTCATCATTAGACAATAGTCAATCTTGCAGAGCAAACAGGAAAGGAAGGTGCCCTGACCCATGCTTACAAGTCGTATGCGCAACAAATGGAAAGCAAAGATATTCGGTTGGTACCACCCTGATTGGATTGTTGGTCAACTGAACGATTATTTAGCTATTGCGAGTATGACTTTCATCGCGAAACCAAAGGGATGAAGTATGTAATCAATTTTTGTCCTATGAACTATATATCTCAATTGAGATAGATATGAGAACATTTCGAAACTCATCAATGATCTTGAACGAACATTCGAATGCCAAGGGTGCGATTACCCATCCTGTCTGTCCCCCTGGCTCACCCCTTGCAATGTCTTTAGGTATTTCTGGATTTCTGACCACATGTTGTTAGCAAGACAGAAGGGTGTTTTGCGTGTAAATTGTATTGACTGCTTGGATAGAACCAATGTCGTTCAGGTATGGGCATTTACTTCGCATCCTTCGCTGTACCGATGGCCTTTGTTAGTCTGCTTTTGCTCGTCATGTTCTTAGCATGCAATTGGAAGCCGTTGGACTTGTCATTGAGCCAGACAACAAGCTGTCAGGAATGGACGTAGTTTTTAATGATGGTTTGTGTCGGTTCGTGATTCACCGCGCACTCACACTGACGGGTGACACTGGTCAGTTTGGGCTAATAATGGCGACGCTATTAGTCGCGCATAGTATGTCCATCTCACTGGACCTCAAAACTTCAACCTCACGCATCTTAATACCAGTGCAGGGACTTCGGCTCTGAAAGTAAGCCGCTTCCCTCGACAGGCAGAATTTTTTGTGCTCACCAACTTTCCAGAGTGATTTCACCAGGTAACCTCCATGTTTCAATGGCTGCATCATTCTGAATTGTCCCCAGGACTGGAAAACGCGACTTTGGTGGCCTTTTCAACGACGGTGTTAATTCTTTAACAAGAATGTATAGCGCCACGTTCAGTGACTGGTTCTCTCAAGCTGTGATCGACTTTATGCTTGGATATAGGACCCTCTCTGTATTCTCAGAGTTCCTTCTGAAACTGCAGTCGACAGACCCACGGGAACTCATTCGCTTGTCTAGGATTCGTGCTGAAGCCATTGCTACCTCTGTTTCCCGTGTCCTGGACGAAGGAGAGCCCCTCCTAGCAGGGTGGACGCTCATTTCCCCGGAGAAACTAAACATCAAGATCAGTGACAAGTTCGAAGAGAAGATACTTTTACTGGTGGGTTGGATGGCGTCTTTTTGTCGGACACTGATTCACGTCAGATCAAAAGAGTGCTCGTGCACTTTACATTGTTGTAAGCTTGCAGCCCCCGACCATCGTTAAACCTGGGAGGATCTGAATTGAAATATAGAGCTATGACTATGCCCTCGAGCAAGTGAAGCTCTATACGCGGGTGCCACTCGGAATGATCACGAAGATCACCAAAGGTGTGTTTCGGTCCGAGATAGTTTAGATGTGTATGCCCATCACATGGTCCCTACATTAGGTGCATACATCCTGTCCCCTCTCGAAGAGGCAAGCCGGGACCCCATCCAGAACGCTGGCTTCATCGTCGCTTGGCTCAACACGGATCTCGTCAGCTCACGGCTGGCGAGCTACTCGTACCGGAACCTCCCAACGGACGTCTCGAAATCGGACAGCGTCCACGTCGAAGCGCACCACAGCAAGCCGACTTCGGGTGGCCCAGAGAAGGCGAGCACAATGCTATCGAGAATGGTACATGCACGCGCCATGTCCAAGATGGCGATCTCGGGCGACCATGCGGAATCGAGAGATACATCGTTCGCTGCATTTAAAGCCTTACCCGTGGGTTCTACGCGGAACGGGTCTAGGTATGCAGAACCTGCAGACGACCTCGCTGGCGCTACATCGTGCAAGGAGGCCGTTGACCTCATTGTCGATGCCATCGAGCGAGCTTGTGAACATATTGGGAGCGGGTCCGGAGAGGACTTTGTCTCCGAGGGAGATATAGTCAGGTTAGTTGCCAATATCGTGCGGTCATCACGCCCCACGCTCAACGTCTGCATTAGTGTGTCAGAGGCGCAGCGTACGACGAGCATCTATACCAAGATGGAGTACGGCATCAAGAGACTGCTTTGGTTGGGAGGATGATGGATACGGTGGATATTCGTGTGCTGTATTACGGACACTGGAGTAAGCTGTACCACTATGACGAAACGAACGAAACGTAGGAGATAAATCCAAGGTTGACAAGGTGAAAAAAACCCACAAGTACTGACAAAACGAAAAGAAAAAAAAAGGGTATATCTCATGAAGTGGAGTACTACATATCCGTGAATGAGTTTGGTAACGATAGATGTGATGGGTAACACCAAGTCCCTGATCCGTTAATATGGTACATTTACCTGATGTCGAGCTCATCGTCCCCTCCCACTCCCAGATCGATGAATCGCGTCATGCGTTTCATCATCCTCCCCTCGTCCGTGCCCGGTTCTCTCGTTTGTGCGTCGCCAGCAGGATCGTGACCACGCGTCCAACCACCATCGCGACCGCCAATGAAGGCCGCGTGGCGCTCGCAAAGCATTTGCCCGTCGACTTCCCAGTACTCTTCCAATCTTTCTTTACACCCATCCTCGAATTCGCAGAGAAGGTGCTCAGGATGGTATCGTTTACCCGAATGCGTCACGGCACAGGGGCCCTCGATGGGCTGTCCACAAGAAGATGCACCGCATAAAGAGTCGTTTGCTTCGTGGTAGTGATACGCGCAAAACGGTTTTCCGTCAAAGACGTAAAATTCCTTGTCAGGAAACGGTTTCTGAAACATTATGATCAGTAACCGTGTCCTGGATACGCAAGTAGATACGAGCATACTTGGCACGTGTGACAACTGAAGCATTCTTTGTGGTATTTCCCCTTCAACTGACCGTCTCGCGAAGACACTGCCTGTTTTTCGATGGGCAAATTACAGCGTCGACACTGGCAATGACCGTGAGTCTTCCAACAGTGCACGATGAAAAGTACACACTTTTGGCAGGTACATATTCTTCCAGCAGCGCTCACACAAGACATTCCCCCCGTCCATTTGTATCCACCTTCCGTCGTCGATCTTGGAATCACACCGTGCGCATATTCGGTCTTTACGCTTCGCAGATCCTCTATTCCGTATTCGGGCAACCTCGCCAGTCAAGTCTATAGCATGAACATGTGGATGAGACGGGTTAGTGTGGGCTCGGGTAGGTAACTTGGGGGGCTTCTGCTCAGGAGAAGCAGGGCCAGGAACCGTGTTCGATCGACTTGGTTTCCCAGAGCTTCTGCCAGACGCGGGGCCACCGATGGAAGCGAAAACCGAACCTGAAGCGAGGACCGAAACGGACGCGCCCTCTTCTATCAAGCTCTCCATGGCTCTCTCCAAGGCACCAGCCGACCTCACCGTACTCTGCGTCGCTGCCGATGCGCTCCTAGTACGAGCGGCACCATTGATCGTCGTCGTTGCCCAACGCGAAGAGGTTGCAGACCGCGATGATGCGGTCGAAGTTTGGCGGGAAGGTCCAGCAGAATGTTTCCCATCCGACGACCCTGAGGTAGGGAATTTGACCTTGTTTATGCCTGCCTTAAGAGCAGACTTGCGAACGTCTAGAGGCATCACCACGGGCGTGTCATCATCGGGATCATGCGCATAGGCCAAACCGACCTCCGTGTCTGCGGAAGGTGACGAGGGTGTGTTCTCATCCTTTTTGGAGTCCGTGTGTGTCGTATACACGCTCTCGTCATCAGATTCGTTCCCAAGATCCAGTTCTGGCTTCAGGACGTCAAAGAATGGAAGGGGCAAGCTAGTACCCAGTATAGGAGATTGAGTGACTGTTTCACCGCTAAGACGACGTTCGAAAGGGTTGGGAATAGGGGAAGGCGACGCGATGCGAACAGCAGTAGAAGATGGCAGAGAGGAAGCTTTATCGTTAGACGCAAGGACTGACGGTTGTTGAGGAGTGGCATCGTGAGGGCTCGGAAGATTGGGATACTGTCCGTTGGTATGAGCACCGTTTCCGAAAGAGATCGGTGATATGGGAAATGGAGAGACTGGAGAAGGCGTCTGAACCGAGTTGGGCGATAACGGAGGTGGTGTGCGGGCGGCTATGTAGAACGGTCAAACTATGTAGCGCTAGGTCAGTACGAAAGACTTGCCTCGCATACCATGACCAAGGACACCGTTGGTCTCCAAGTATTGGGATCCGTTGGCCCGTTGGCCATCACCGAGAGCTGTAACGTGCGTAGGCTGACGAGCTGAGCGAGAAGTAGCAAGCATGGCCGCTCTTGCAGCGGCCTCGAAACCCCTCCGACCAACGCCAGCCATGCCGGCTTCACCGCCAGTCTTTGTGTCGATTTCGTGACCCATCGTGCGAGCATGAGAGTGCGGGAGAGATAGCGGGGGTGGCGGCGGTTGTCGCGCTGACATGGAAGGTGGGAGAGTGGGCGCTGAGCATGGGAACGGCACCGTTCCCGAGGCAGGAGCGGGTACAACCGTCCCGGGCGGTCTGGCGAAGGGCGCGGTGGGAGGGGCTGGTGGAGTCCGTCGCACGGAACGGTGCTGTGAGTCAACAGAGGGCCGTCGAGCGTCCACGGAAGGGCAAAGCTTCTCTAGTGATGGCGTTGATTTACCAAGGGACGAGCGAGAAGTAGAGACCGTTGACGGGGTACGGGAACGTTCAAGCAAGCGGTGGGGATGGGTGGTGGACGGAGGCGTCACATTCGATGGTGCACGATCAACAAATGGAGATCGTGGAGGCGCCAAAGGCTGCTGCGGATGAGTGGATGAAAGTGGGGACGGACGTCGGGGAACGGGGTGATTCGTGGATTCGGCGAATTGGATTGGAAAAGCAGCTCGTGCGGGCGAGGCTGGCGCGATGCGACTCGCATTGGAAGGGATTCTGGCTCGCTGCAGGGCGGGGGGGATGTCATCACGGACTGGGGTAGAGACGCGCTCTGGTGCGCCTGGCGAATGGGAACGATCGCGATCGAACGCGAGGGAGGTGGAAGGAGAAAAGGGGATATTGGGCGTCTTCGGAGAGGGGTCCGGCAGTAGGCGGCGAGACGGATCACGACTCGGCGTCACAGCGTCTCGTCCGCCGTCCCCGGAGGACTTTCTGGAAGAAGTTGGGGCGACGAGGGGCTGCAGCCGCTGTGGCAAGAGGGTGGTCGTGGACAATGGGGGCTTTTGAAGGGAGACGGGGGGGCATACGTGGTCGCCGAGGTCGGCAAGGGGAACGAACTGGCCACAACTGGAGCATTTTACAGTCGGAAGGGCCTCGTGGGCCATAGAAAAGAGTGTGGAGGGAAGGGGTATAGAATTAGTTAGAAATGTGGACTAGTGGTCGCGTGCAGAAACGGAAAACGCAGCGGTCGTGTTACACGGATAACGTATGTATGTACATATTATAGCCACTCATCCTTGCACAACTTGCACACCCCCCTCTCTCCCACCACCCGCCGAGTTTGATGCATTGAACCGCGCAAAGAACGAATCCCACTGTCCTAATGTCACATCAACATTTCGCTTTCGTTGCCCAAGGATGCATGAAATCATACACACCCCAGTCAAACATCCCACCAGGAATCCCCTCCAAGAGGCCCACATCCGCCATCGCGAACTGTTCCAACGTGTTTGACGCCTCAGGGACGTCGAGCACATTCAACACCTGTACATTCCCCGGTGTCTGGCTCGTTACGTTGTTCAAGGTCGGGTTCATGTTCGGAAACGCGGCTAGTGTACCACTCTCACTACCTTGTGCAGCCAGCGATGTGACATTGACCAGGGATGGTCCACGGCAGTTCGGTAGATCTGATCAAATCAGTCACCACATCTGTCAGAGTGTGGCATATAATGACGTCCTTACCATCAGCTTCTTCGTCTGATGACGTGATAACAGTACCCTGAGCTATTCCTTCGTAATTTCCCTGACGCGCTTCGCCATGCGCAATGAATACCCCACCTCCAGGACGCGAGGGGTCCTTCTTGTATTCTAGTCCACCCAACGGCTGTTTGCCCTTCACCCCTCCGGTCGGGTTGAGTACAGGCGGTTGATCGAGCGGCAGTGAAGGTCCTTGAGTCGCTTCATAGAGTAGTGCGATAATTTCAGCCGTCTAAGCCGTGCGACGTCATGATGGATCATACCCCACTAGCCAACAGGTGCACTCACCTTACGTCGCGCAGACATGTGATCGGGAGATATCGACCCTTCCCACCTCCGTACGCAGTCCCGTAGCTTCCGTAGTTTAGCAGCGGCATCGGCATTTTGTTGCCGAGCCCATGTGTGATACTAGAACGCAGCTTGGCACCCGGAATACCCGCATCAACATGACTACGTACCTGTACCAACGCACATGACGTCGCAGCGTATGCGACCAAAAGCCATACGTCGTACATCCGCTCATGACCATCGAGCCAGTCGACCGACTCTCCAGTAAGCTGAACGAGAGCACTCCAGGTCTCCACTGTCAACCCGAATTTAAGATGTGCTGGACAACTATACGATATCCGCATGAAGACACGCCAGAATATCATACACACACACGAATAAAGTAGATGCAGGAGACCTGGTGTAGGCGGGGTTTCGTGAGCATACACCCGAGGACAAGTGAAATCACGTCTCGTGGTCCTACCTGCGTTTTCAGGCGTACCGGAACCCCGATACTTGAGATTTTCTGGGAGATTGGCCTTCCAATTCTCTAAATCAGCTAGCAAACTATACAACATTTCGTCCGTTGTGAACATTAACCCAGAAGGACTTGGCAAACGATCTGGATCAGGGGGGAAAAAGCGCTCTCGAGTGACGGTCATACCTGTAGATTGTCTTCAACACACGGCCGAGTATCACGCTCAGCCGGACGAGTTCGTCCATGTAAAGATCGTTGGGGTCTCCAGAGGATGGTAGGCGCGCGTCACAATCTTGCACATCGATCATGTACGGATGGCCATACGTCAGACTTAGCCTTCTCGACGGTTAGTCAACAGCGCTTGGTAATAATGCGGGGTTGTTCATACCATCTGTCACAGATGACACAGACTCCCCATAGCCGACGTCGAAGTTCTATATTTTGCTTTACCGACTCTGCTCGATGAAGACCGAGATCTTGGGCCTAGACTATTGTCAAACAAACGTCGTTGCTTCCTAGCATCAATGCTCACCATGCGTACCGCAGTACCAAGTCGAATCCACAACGCCGACAACGCGTTGGGTACGTGTTGCGAATGACAATCACCGACCATGCTCAGGATCAGCAACGCTTGGACGTTTGTGATGGATGCTGTCGACAAGACATCTTCTGCTTTGATGACGCTGTTGACCGCGTACCGAATCGAGTCAAAAACGGACTGTGGGACCTCTCTCCGAGCGGCTGCCACGAGACACATGGAATAAAGTAAGATTGGTGGTGGGGAAGGGTTGGAAAGGAATTCGGCTTGTGTGATAATGGGGAGTATCGGGGAAATATCGCTGAAATAGGCGTTGACGAGCTTCTGAATGACTTCGGCATCGAACCGCAGGTCCATTGGTCTAGGATGCGGCACCTGCTCGTCCGGAGGTGTGCTTTGTACCGATATAACGCCGTCCCCATTCTTTGATACCTCCCACGTGTGATGATAGCGTTGATCATAGCTTTCGTATAGGCGAGAAGATATCGAAGCTTGGGAGTGCAACAGATGAATGGCATTGGTTGGCCCTGGGACCGAAATCAAGGTCAGCTCGACGAGTGTCGGTGAGACCACAAAACAGACCATAAACACGACGATCCATCTGACTTTCTGCCTGGGGAGACACCGTGTTTCGCTGCACGTCGGCGGGTCTTTCCTTTTCCTTTTCAGCCGGCGCGTCCTCTTCAAGCTTTTTCTTTTTGAAACGCGTTTCCGTAATGGGTAGAAAGAAAGTACACTCGAAGCCATATTGCTTGCAGTGTTGACAGAGCGGTGATTCCAAGTCCGGAAGCACGTCACACCTACGACGCATGAGGGACGATGTATGCGTTGGGAGACACCACGCACGCACCTGATTTTCCGACTACGACAGCTGTCGCACGCGCGTTGCGTTTTGGTACGTTTCTTGTTGTCGATCGGAGGGGCAGAACTAGCTGCGGGCGGGGTAGGCTTTGGGGCATTTTCGGTGGAAGGGCCCTCTTGGTCGGATTCCCTGTCTCGTGCGCGCGATGCATCTACTTTTCGCTTCCTTTTGCCTGTTGTTGCCGTGGTGGGGACTTGGGCTGGGGATGGCGCGCTAGCGATCGGTGGTTGTTGTTGCGGCGGCGGCGGTTGCGGTTGGTGTTCGGGGAGGGACGTGCTTGCGCGAGGAGGACCGTACATCATCATCTGCTGCGCATATTGGGGATATGGGGCGTATCCGTGCGGGGCTGGGGGGTACGTGGAGGGATGCATGGCGTAATATTGGGGGGGGATGGCGGGACTGTTGGCGCCGTTCATGGCGGGGGTGGTGGGGTAGGTGGGGGGAGGGTGATGCTGTGCAAAGGGGGAAGGGTTGACGGGGTAGTTGTGGTTCATCATGTAGTGCACGCCAGGATATGGCTGTAGAGTGGGACCACGTGCGACGGCGAAGCGGGCGTAGTCTTGAGGGAGTTCCCGAGACGCTGGGGGAGGACGTCATGAGACGAACCAAGGTAAGAGGACGGAGAGAGGGGACGGACAGGGCTGGTTAGACGCGCCGCTTGCGCTGAGCCGACGGCCAGGTGGACGGCGAGAAGAAGAAGAGGGGTCCGGCGTTGGCAGAGTCTTCTGCCGGGACTTTCTCGAGGACTTGGACGGCGCGTTCGTTATCGGCTGAGGCTCGCTGGATTTTGGGTCCCCGGCGGACGATTCCATAGGGAGGGCAGCACGAGCCGATTATAAGCACCAGGACGTGACTCCGAATTTGCCGAGTTATGCAACGCTCAATTCTCTCCCGTGCAATGGAGCCGGAGGCGCAGCTGAAGTTCAGAAATCAATGTCATCTCAGCGCTCGGTCGCCGATGGTCTCGCCGTACCTCTGAATCCCCTCGCCACGCTCGCAGTCGGGATGAGGAGCGCACCAGGGAAATGCCGTCTCCTCCGAACACTACTTTTCGGTCGGAGATTCAACGCCTCAGCCCCGCAGGCAATGCCGTGCTCACGCCGGAACGTGCATACGCTCTATTCGGTTACCAGTACTAGCAGAGTGCATGCCTACTCGTCCCTCGGCCTCGCGTCCTCGAGATCACCGTGACCCCAACCAGTATCATCCAGACCTGGATTAATTCCTCTCTTGTCTTCGGTCACGACCGCATGTGCGTCCAGCCATGAAAATCCCGCTGGCCGACAGAGTATTTCAGCCAGATTGGATCGCCAAGAACCAAAGGTGAATGGGTTGGGAGGAGGCGCGCCAGGAACCAATGTCTTATGCGCCTGGTTCCTGATCTATGCAGGCGAATCAGTCGTGATTCAAAACGGGGTGATCGAATTTCCGAACCTGTTCAATTGTGGTAATGTTCAGTAGTAGAAGCTAAGTCGCATCGGTCAGCAGATCATCCTCCCGAACCGAGAAAAGTAGGTACACCCACTCTCATGTGGTATGCAAGTAGCGCCGTCACCGGCCACACCACTAGGATCGACAGCGAAAAAGCGACTGCACTGCCCGCACCGCGGTTTAGGGCCTCGTGGAAGTCCACGTGATCTATTTGGGTGAGAAGAAAGAGATGAATAGCGGATGTACAGATGACAAGACAAAGGGTCAAGACCTGGCACGAGATGAGAACATGGCTGACAGCGTTCGGGCGCCACTCACAGCGGAGAACAAGAAGCAGCAAAAGAAGGTGTAGTTGCGCCGCCCGACGCAATTATTCACCCATTGACAATGGTGATCGCAATTATCGACACAGTTGTCGCACTAGGATGGCGTGAGTTGTGGTCGAGTGACTGGAGGGGGTCGTTTACCATTCTGCAGTGGCTGGACCGCGGTGGACGGTAGGTTTTGCACGTCAGACAATACTTGACACGCACGCTGGAATGGATCGTCAAGACGACAGACATGTGGAGAGGGATGCAACACACGTGTCTGTGCGGACTCTGAGGTCCCGGGGATACGGGACCCGGACGCCACCATCGGAAGGGGAGGTGGCGGGAAGAGGGGGATCTGGGTCCAAATCGCGGGGTAGAATCCCAGGGTCGCGAAAAGCCTGCGGGATGAACGTGGTGGATGCGTGGACAAAAGAGGACAGGGAGCTTACTGTCGCTAGCATGCACGAGACGGTGAGGAGACACATGTAAGCCCCCACGGCGGCAACTGCGGGAGATTGATTGTGCCACCACCAAACACAAGTGGTGGAGAACCAGGTGGCTGATATTGCGATGACGACGGCGAGAGAGGCGATGAAGGCCCAAGGAGAGTCACCACCGGTCAAGAGACGGCCAGCACAGAAGAAACGATTACGGGAAGGATATATCTGATAAATACGCTTCTTTGGAATTACGGGGACGGCAGACAAAGGAGGGAAGGCACTGGGTGGATGTGATATGAAGACGCTGTGGGGAGAAGGGGACGAGGACGGGGGTCTGCTGGAGGGTATCTGAACGAGGGGATGGACCATGGAGTGGCGAGGGAGGGGAGGGGAGAGCTGCGAGGAGTCGCGGAGAGAGTAGCGAAGACTGTGGCGAGTTATGGAGAGAGGGATCACGTCGTGGATGGAGTCGAGGCTGGGGTTGCGCCATACACGTGTTGCTCGAGCACAAAAGGGGAGGTCTGGTTTGGGAGGGGGACGTGGGGGTTGGGGGGGGGGGGGGGGGGGGGGGGGGGGGGGGGGGAGGGGGGGGGGGGGGGGGTGGGGGGGGGGGGGGGGGGGGGGGGGGGGGGGGGGGGGGGGGGGGGGGGGGGTGGGGGGGGGGGGGGGGGGGGGACTGGGTGCGGGGGGAGGGGGAAGGGGGGGGGACTCGGAGATGGGACGGAGGTCGGAGTCCTGGG